>JAWQUT010001011.1:0-32834 GCA_033807755.1 Ellobium chinense
ATAGCATCACAAGGGTTAATAATGACTTACAGAGGATGCTTGACTGAATCAGCAATCTCTGACACCAGTCCTCCAACAAACTCTGGCAGGGGAAGCCTCACATTGTCCAGCAAACTCAACACAGCCAGCACTTTTTCCTGCAACAGGTCAAGTTTACATTCCATTCATGCTTTGTTCTGTATTGTTCTTTTCAGATATACACATATTTTTCACACTGAGCATGGTCACTACATGAGCTTATGAAGTGTTTTGTATTTAAACTGTGTACAGCACCATCAGTTTGTGCAAGAGCATTTTGAAAAACCAAAGAAATACAAAATTATTGTGCCAAACAAATCATGACGACCAAAACAGATTTTTTTTTTTGCCAGGAGGTTGATAAGAATTAATACCCAAATCCTTAATGCAAGTTTTCAGCCCCCAAAATTTCCAGTATGGCTCCGTTCTGTGTCACTAGCAACAAAACTCCTGGCTTATTCCTGCACACTCAAATACTTATGCAGTATTTCTTCTGGCATGACCATTCTGCATACATAAAGGCAGGCTGTGTATGCAGGCTTGTTGGAAAAAATACTTGAAAGAAGTAAAAAATGCTTATAATATTTATGCATGTTATCTGCAACGGCTCCTCCTAAAGATCAATGAACATCTGAACCTACCAGTCACGAGGTAAACAGTAAAAAGTAAAGTTAGAATTATTAGACAATGATGTGATAAGACCACAGACTTTCAAATAAATCTTGGTCGCTCAAAGAAATTCTGGGAAAGGATTAACTGACCATGACAATTCTCCATAATAATATGCTTTAAAAATTTCTTTCCCCTATGCTAGAATAACAACTGTATTTACATATATAAATATTTGTAATTATACTATGTGACCAAAGCAAGCCAGCGGGCTGTCGTAATGATAAATAAAGTAAAAAAAATGAAAATTAAATCATGGGACAAAGGCCAAATAGTTGTTATATTTTTTCTACATAAAAAGACTGCAGCAGATGAAGCCCACACTGCCAATGTTAGATTTCCACTGTAGACCTGTAATGTGACTTCTGTGCTTAACAAAGAGCAAGAGGCTTCAAGCAGAGCTGCCAACTGATTTTCATAAAACTGCCTGAACTTGATGGTTACGGAGTCCATGAAATGCGGCTTGCTTCATGATCTCATTGTTTAGTTGGTCTTGTCTTTGCACACTATTCACCACAAACTAAAAACAAATAAGATTATTATCTTCTGTTAATACCCTAAAAAATTGTGCCCTTGAGCCTAGTTCCTCTGTCCCAAGTCCACATAACAGTGTTGTTCACAATCTGATCAGGGGATTTGTGAAAGAGAAAGAATTGCCAAGTCCACATAACAGTGTTGTTCACATTCTGATCTGGGGCTTTGAAAGAGAAAGTAAGATGGCTACCCTTCCCTCCGCTAAATGCAGTCTCCATCTTAACTTCCAAAAAAAGCCGGAAATCTTACTTTGGCCAGCAAATTGATATCCCTGTTCAAGCGCCTCAAAATTATCATACACGAAAGCCTAGGAACTACATACCTTTGGATCTCCAATCACCTGCACAATAGCCTTGATCTTTTCCTCACAAGTGTAAGGGAGATAACCTGCTGTTGACTTCTCTAAGAGATCCTTCAGGAAATGCAATATATTCAGTGGTGAATGAGAAGGATATAACAAAATGTATAGGCAACAACAGTTTCTTCCTCGACATAGTTTAAACAAGAGATATAGAAACAGAAAATGTGTTCTTAAGCAATTTTTTTCGTTTTGTAAGATCATTACCACAAGAACTAAGAGGGCAAATTCTGAGAATCCCCAAGTCACAACTGATTTTGACCAAGTGCTTTTTTCCATGAGTAATATAAACATTTCCTAAAAGTGAATACTGTAAATTTTGTCCATGTCCAAAATTGAGGGTGGAAATGCTGTGAAAGCAAATTACTGGCATATTCAAGCGTCCTGACGCCTACAGCTTGAACTCTTTGGGTGTGTGCTAGCCAGAAACAAAAATCTCTTTTTCATATTAATTTTGAATGTCCTGAAGTTCCAATTACTCACAGCACTTTTGGATTGTTTTCTCAGCCAGACTGTCCACTATGTAGCCAGATGTTAGAGATCTGGCAAAATCAAGCTCTGCTGCAAAGCAGACTATATGAAACTTGAAATAATGTTCTGCGCATTCTTATATTGAATGCAGAGGAAGAAGAAGAGAACTGTTTACTACTTAAGTTGTTTTTTTTTTATTTTCGGCAAAGCTCCAGTTCCCAACCTGCTCCATATCTAAATTTGCATCATGATCTCAAATTTTCAAGCCATCCCCTTGGAATCTGAGATCATAAGGTTCTACTGTTAACTGCACTGATCCTCACCTTCACATATTTCCTCAGTGTTTCATCCGCCTCTAAGCCATGCTGCTGGAGATAGGGAAGTACCTGATCCTTGAGGGTCGACTGGAGGAGTTGAACAGCCACAACCCGGTCCAGCATTCGAAACACAACACTCTCTTTTGTTTCCTGGTAATAGAAATAAGCTCAACTTGCATGGGTTCATACATATTTTTTAAAAAACAAACAAAATCAGGTTTTTCAAGAACTATTTCAGAGATTTTCACAAACTTGATGGGATACATTTCACTTATATTTACCTTCACATCAACAGAGTATAACACTACAGCAAGTTACCAACCACCAATGATAGAATGGGGTGTTGGAGATTGACAACACTTATCATACAAGGCTTGTTTTTATAGCATATGATTGACTCCTATCAGATACGGCTTGTTTTAAAGCATATGACAATGAAGTTTTCAATGACTTTCAGAGCCCATTTAAATAGGGCTTTATAAACTTCTATGAATACCTGGGCAAGATTCCCAAATCACATATATTTTTTTTTCATGTCTTTGTTACAACCAAGACCATAAATTTCCTACAATCAAAATAGACATGAACTAAATGGGAATGTGTATCAATTATTTTTCCAACAAGCAGAGCCATTGTAATTTTGTAAATGAAACATATATATAAAGTCATGGAAAACTCTCAAGAAAGTGTATTGTGATCTTATCCTAATCTAAAATTAAAATAAATTATCTTCTCTTTGTATATTTCATGCCATAATTTTTTGATGACTAGAAGATTTCATTCCTGACTTTTCTGTGAGTATGAATACTTTGGAATTATCAAATACTCTTACAGAATACCTCTCGACAGTAGTATCCACCAATGGGGATAAATGTGGTAGAAAATGTGAGAAAGAAACATGATTTTTAGGACAATGTTTTCTTTATGATTGGTATTGCCAAATTAGAGTGTACAATGCCAGTCGTATGTTTCCATGGATTATTAACAGCAACAACAACATCAGGAACAACAACAATAGCAACAGGACAATATCTTAACAATGTATACTCAGCGCGAGACAAAACTATCATAATGACGTTACCCTCCTGAACACATCCAATGTAAGATGGCATTTGTATTGGGTTTTCAGTTCTTTGAGGCCCTGCAAGCATTTGACCAGCTCCCTCACGGGTGTGAAAGCTTCTCTGCAGTTCATCTTAGCCTGGAAAACAAAAACATAAGTCCACTTTTAATACTCTATAGCCAGGCAGTTAAATTAAAAAAAAATAAAACTGTATTTCAGGTGACTGAAAAGGACCAATCATAACAAAAACAAGAAGTTTGTGAACTGAATAACAAAACTTTCACATCGTAAAGTTGAAAAGGACTTAATCACACTTATAATATCAACATTAAGAAATTATAAAAGCTTTGTTTCAAATGTTAGAACTAGAAACTAGATGGAAAGCTTTGAGGGGNAGAAAACAAAAAAAAACAGAAAATTATATTGTAACATATTATTATATATAAGCCTGGAAAAATATAATTATCTTTGTAACTGAGAAGATTTACATCTGTGCTTTATGCAAGAAGTACCTTGAATGCCAGGATGTTGTCATTTGCGATGTCATCCACAGTGCAAGCAGTGGCCTGGTCAAGACTGCTGATCAAGGACTCACACAACTGGATGGCATCATCTGGCCATGTACCCTAATGTAAAAGACATAAACGAGACAAACTGCTGGGTTCCCACAAACTGTTAACATTTCCTATTCACAACTTTTCGTGTTATTTCCAGAGGGTCTAATCAACATCAAAACCATCTCAAAACAACTTTTGTCAAGTAAAACTAATGTGGCATTTGATGAATTTTCTTACCACTTAACACACAAGATGGCAGCTTCTAGCAACTTTATGACCAACAAGTTTGAATTTTCTGTGATATAACCATGAGAGCTGGCCATTTTCTGCTGAATTCGGGTATTTTCCAGACTTGGAAGTTGCAATGGCCATTTTCTTTGATTTTCCATGAATTTCCAGCTTCATGGCATGCCTGTTAGACAGATTCATAGTTTAAGGGCTATTTATCCACTTGACCATGATGTGGTCAAATTTATCTGCGTAAGGGGCACTGCAATGAAGTCAAACTCAGCCCCTCTCAGTATGGTAATTTCTCTCTGGTTTTACATGCCAGCAAAATCTGATGAGCAGTTTCCAAAATATAACTGAAATAAGTACCTATATGCCATAGCCAGATATGGCGTCAGTTTTATCCACTATTTTGGATGTCACCAACATTGCTAACTCAGCAGTCAAGCGGTCAAAGCATTTTTACTCGGCCCTTCAAATGACCTGTTGGGACCTGTTAAAACCATATATTCTTACCTTATCACCAGTTTCCAGCCTGCCAATCTGCTCCTCTGTCCACTGTACAATACTGTCCTGTATAGACAAGACATTACACATCATATCATCTCTTCAAGGTTAAGACAACCAAAACAAAAATCATAAAGTCATAGATGAAAATTTTCATCATACTGACAAGGAAATTAATTTTTCTGTTGGAAACTCTGTGTGATCTCCACAACTGAGGGAGATCAGACTAGGCTGTACCTTTAACTTGCAGATCAGCACAGCTCCTTATATTAGGTAAAACTGATGTCTTGTTATCAAGATATATATTATTGATCAAGTTTCAAAGAGCATGTAAAATAATCCCTGAACATTTCAGCAGGGTAACCATTTCAACATGTCAAGATCATAGATTCTTGGCAGCTGGCTCACGTAATTCACCTGACAAACAATTATTGAGAGGCCAGAGTTTTCAAGTTCTGAAATGCCCTGAAAACAGACATGTATAGCTACTCTGAGACATTGAATCTGCAAGTTATATCTTTGAATTGCTCACAACTCACTAAAACAAAGAAAAGGCACAGAACTAGCCTTCAGAAATTTTTGAGTGTTTGTAAGACTGATAAATGATTATCAATCACTTTTCATTGTGACCTTAGTCTGATACCAGCCAGCCAGGACAAAATATCCCATTTCTGCCATGGTCTCAGTATGAGATTCAAGAATGTGAATGACTGAGCAATGATTATAAGTTAAGTATTGACAAGTAAATGTTGTGACCAGAGAAATAGCTACAATATTAAAAAAAAAATGGGCAGCCCTGGCCTATGTTGGCGATATGGAGCCCTCAGCTGGCCTAGTTTAGCCTTGTGAAAAGCTGTTTTTAGCTTTTCAGAAAGGTGAATTTTTCAAAACACAATACGGCCACACAAACTAGAATTCCAGGACGCCAGTTACAAAAAAAAAGGAGACCTGTATTATTTTGCCAATATTATACAATTAAAACACAGGCAGCAGTTCTTCAATTTGTGGGAAATCCTGATTCTTCTAAAGCTCACAATTACCAAGGAGTCCATCTTTATAGATAAAGATTACAGTTTGTAAATTTCACCACCGTGATCAGAATCAGCCTAAAATTCACAGCAAGAACATTTCAAAGTTAGCATATAATCTTTTTTATGTGATACAATCTTATATACTAGCATCGAAATTGTGTAATATGAGAGTTAGTGTTCTCACCAGGGCACCTGCATCTTTGGGTACAACACAAGGTATGACAGTGTCACAGAGCCATGTCCCCACCATCTTCCAGGGTGCTGTCTGAGGAATTCTCTCCAACATCTTGGCAATTACGCCTGGTTTCAGCTGGGATTCTACTTCACTCTGTGGAAGGATTTAAGTATAAAGCTCTTACAGATCTGGTTAACCCAGGACACAGGAGTTTGGAAATTAAAAGTGAGGCTGTTTTATTACATCATCCACTTGATAACAAACATATTATTTCACAGCCCTGGATACTTTTTTCATTCGCCCTTCAAAGAAGAAAATCAGGTCAAGAACAATAGTATAAAAGTTTAAATTTTGCTCCATCACTTCAGATTTTCTCAAAACTTCATTGCCTAGAAAAATCTAAGTGGAAAACTCCCTGAATGAAGTTCATAGGATAAGAGAAAATTTCAAGAGATTTACATACATTCCAGGAAAATAAAACTGTTCAAGAATTCCGAACTTCTTGCAGAGTTTACGAAGAATGATTTTTCGGAAGAATTTTAGGCAGGCTTTATGCCACAACTCAAATAATACATTTTTACAAAAATTGCAGGAGTAATTCCAGACAATTTCAAACCTTTCCAGGGGTAGAACTATCTATAAGGGGATGACTTTTCATAAATAGTTCAGTCACATTTTATGTTGTTTTTCTTTCTAAACAACAGGTATTTTCCTTGAGATGTCAAATGGAAATTACAAACTTCTGAACACTGCCACTTGCCAGAAGGTTTTGCCTCCCAAAAGCAAATTCCAGGAGGATGCACAAAACTTGAAAGAAAATTGTGATTTAATCAGAGTTAGTACAATCCCTTACTAAGACCAGTACCTTGAAGCATCCCCACAATTTGAAAGCTTTCTCAGTATCTACCATCAACAGCTGGGAGCACAGAGTCAGAGGATTCTCATATTGGAAGAATTCCCAGTCCAAAGCACTGAAATTTAACAATTATAGAATTCATAACAACATTCGATGTCTACAACATACAGAAATATAAATGGCATTCAATGCCTGTATAAAAAACTTACAAGCTCAATTTTGGGACGTCAAGACTGCTGCAATGATATCACAGGATCCACTTTAAGTCAACTCTCAAGATTTAAGCAAATAGTAACAGACTCATGAACAGAGTGAAAGAGGAGTGTAGCTGATTCCACCTATGCACAATCTGCTTATTCAAACTTTCCACTTCACTGTAGCAAAATTTTTCATATACAATAAAATGTAATTTCTATTTTAAAAATGCAACTTTTTTCAACTTCCCAGCATGCAGGTATTAAGCAGATCAACTTTATTTGAACAAAATATTTCCTTCAACTTGATATTTGTGAGTTTTCTCAAAGGCTGAATGAACACAATAATAAAGTAAAGCATGAATCTTACCAGTAGTTTTCCTCTCCATAGACAAGCTTGTATGATTCAAGGCGATGCTCCAGTTCTTGAAGCTGTTCAAATGAATGTAGAAAGAAATCAGTAACAAATTATTAGTGATTATTCAGAATCAGGGTTGCCAGCAGCTGACCAAAAAATTATTTGAAAATTTTGCGACAGTCCGATATCCTCGCGAATTTATGTTATCATATATGCCCACTTTCCCCTTGTATTTGAAGTATTTCTTATTTAATTTATAAAGTAATGTAGGAAAAAAATATCACATTTCCGATAATTATCGGCAAAACAGCAACCCTGCAGAATATAGCGGGACAAATACAGTAGAACCCTGATAACACACCCACTCTTCAGAGCAAACTACTGAGTGTGTGTTTTCCAGAGTGCTTTATAAAGGAGCAATATGAGACAGGGCTTTCAAATGGGAATGTGCTAAGCCATGATTGTGTTAATGATGTGTCACTGTGTTATACACATATCATCTGTGTTGACACATAACGGTGAATTCCACAAAATGAGTGGTTGAGAGAAACAATGTGGTCACATATAATTATACTGTTAAATAAAAGTAAAGAAATTAGTCTCCTCCAACATCACTGATGATTTTAATATAAATACAAAATTAACATTGCACAGTGATAAAATATTCTAGCTACACAGAGCCTTCTTCAGTAATAAAATGAGGTGAGCCTCACAAGAGTTGGGCAACCGATTACAAACAAAAAAAAATCTACAAAAATCATAAATTTAAATAAAATTACTGCTGTTTGAGCTCATAAGAAGATAAAAACTGGTGTTGGAAAATTAAATACTATAATATATTATGGGGTATGCAGGATCTGATTAAAGCTGTATGGTGTAAAACCATACCAAATTCCCTATAAATGTTTGAGGGCAAAAATTTTGAAGTTCAATGTATGAATTTCAGTGATGTCAGCAAGATTTTCTTAAAATACTAGGTGTTTATTTATTATGCTTCATCTATTGCTGGAATATAAAACAAGCGCTCTAACTTTCGTGAAAACTGAAGTCTTTGACTGCACCAGGATCACCATAGGAAAGAAGGAAAGCTGGGGCAGGTGGACTTAGAACAGCAAATAAGTTTCTTACCTCAGCCAACACTGTGCACACAAAAACATCCCCAGAGTCATTCTTCTGAAGCTAAAGAAAGAGGAAAAACAACTAGATTCATAAGGACATTTAAAAGTATTAAAAACAAAAACTTACATAAGGAATGATGACAATAATAATCCAGCATCCAGTTTCTTTCTTCATTACAGTCTGTTGTTAATGATCTTTCTGTTCAACCACAACTTTTGAATCAGTAGCAAAGGGACTTTTTAATGACATTTGAGGGACCATTTGTTTCAGGCAATGTAAGTATCACAACAGCAATTTTATCTATACTGAATTTTTCCTGACACAATTAAGACTTCAAGTTACAAATCATTATCAATGACAGATTGTGGTGTTGGTGGTGAGCAAAACCTTATTAGGACTTTCTAAAGATTGGTGTTCAATGTTCAGCTTAAGGACTTTTAATAAGACCTTCAAATTCACTTTACAAAACGTTGGACTTTTAATGAAACTTCAGGACATATGGTAACACAGAATTTTTGTAGAAAGTTACAAGATATAACTACAACCTTTCAACTGCCCACATACCTTTTCTCTGCAAAGCTGGAGATGATCATTTGTTTCTGCAAATGTTTTCTTGGCTTCCCTCATTCTGCTCTGTACAACCCTTGGATCAAGCTAGACAGAAGAGGTATGCAACAGAACAGTTAATGTAGATGACATGGTTCCAATCAATTTTCATGAAAGATCACAAACTAGACATATCCCTTTCCCAAAACTCATCTTAATTACACATGGTGGTAACTGCAAAAAATATGCAGTACTTGCTGATACTTTGGTGTAACAAGACACCTTTAGGCACAATCCAGCAACACACAGCATCTTGTGTCATCCGTATGTGAAAGTAGCTATTATTCACCATTATCACTGTGACACAGAGCAACACATAATAAATGCTGGAACAACAAGCACTGTCACTTTTTCTTCAGAGTTAATGCCACTTTTCCAGAATGAAACTTAGGAACTTTTAAGGACCTTTTCAGCAAATCTTCACTGCCCACCGCTGTAATGATGAAATGACACCTTTTCATCTCTCTATGTTTATCTTATTTTAGTAAAATTGTAAAACTTGCATCATCTGCAACCAATTATTGACAACAGCACAGTGCAGTGTAAGGATCCTCTCTTCAAAAAACATTAAGAATCCAGGACCATTTTGTTGCAAAAATTTAGTATTTATTAAAACCGTTAATACTTTTAAGGACCATTAATGATCTTTAAGGAAAAGCTTGAACCCTGATATTCTAAGTATACTTAAGCCCTCCACACTATCCTTCCCTCTTCCCACTCCACTGCAACATTTGCAATTTATTTACATCTTTATAATGTTCACTGACTTGCCTTTTTCATCTTAATTAAGAAATGTCAGTCTGCTATTTGCCCCTGATACATACAAACTCAAGATTCTCAAAAATCATTAAAAATTTGACTTACATTGTAATTTAGACCATACAGTCTTGCCAGTTCCTCAGCCTCTTCATACCTCCTCTTGGCAATAAGGCGCTCCAGTCTGTAAATGACAAAGAAGGAATTATATCCAAAATGTCAATTATAGAGATAAGTTCCCTTGGAATATCTGCCTAACACTTACAAAAAAAGGAACAAAGAAAGGCCCATACTTTTTTTTTTCACTTGACTTTCCACACCAGGCAGTAAAAACAGGTTCAATGTTATATACAATGTTACTGCACAGGATTCCAATCAAAGGGATGTGCTTTTCTCCCTTGGGGGGGGGGAGGGTCCACTGATTCAAAAATAGCTTGAGCATGACATGATCATCCTCGCTCATTCAGACAGGTCAATGAGAAATGCTGGAAAAAAAACAAATCCTACCTCATCTGCGGAGTTATTTCCTTGCAGCACGTGAGTTCCACTTGGGCTTCAAAGCCGAATTCACTGCAGATTGAAAAGGGATAATTTTACTTCATCCACATAGTCATAATGTATAAATATGGTAGGAGCTCACAAACTTGAATTCCGAGACAAAGTTCAAGATGATCAACTTCTCATGTGCGCCCAAAAATAAATTTGATAAAAAAGTCCTCAAATTTCTATAATGTCGTTTTTATCAAAATCAATATTTAAAGAACGAAGCTTCAAGTGCAGGCTGATAGAATAATGTATAACTCTTAGTCTGTTCAGCTTGCTTCTTTCTTTTTTTGATTTTTTTTCCAAATCAATAATCCATATCACAACAATGGCAAGACTGAAAGTACTTAATCATCAGTACAAAGCTACAAGCCTGTTGATTTCACTTTTGATATAAAAGCACAGATCTTTCACACATAAAACAAGTCATATTTAATGCCCATCATTCTTAAATTGACCTAAAACAGCACATTATCATTTAGCACTTACTCTTCAACTTCTTTGTACTCTGCCACAAATATCTCATCCTGTAAAGTATATGGATAGCAGGAAAAAAATCAAAACACTGTACACAAGAAATACAATAGTCTTCCTGGTATTAGAAATCAGAAATATTCCTAAAGTAAAAATAATACTGCTGCTATCATAAAGCTGTTGATCAGTAACATTCTGACAGAAAATTTCACTACCTTACCCAAGTAACACTTTTAAAGACAGGTAGAATGAGGACATTGTGAAAGAAATGTTATCACAAGGCATATAAAACATGCACATGGTGAGAACTGAACCCACTGCCTTGTCAGTTTGATTTCAACACTGTAACCATTTGGTTCTTCTGCTCCACAGACCTCAGCATCTCTAAACATGGCAAGTCAAGGCTGATTTTCAAATTTGTTAATCATAAACCCTATGTATTTCATCACCTACCTGAGAGGCCAAAGCTTTGCTTAAAATTATGTACGATGTGGCCCCTACACCACATTCAAAGGATGGGGTCAGAGATGGGAGGGTCAAAGATTGCACTTTGTTGGCTTGTATCACTACCAGCTTCAAGTTGTCTATGCTGGATAGAGATAGGTGGATATATCAGAGGTTGGTTGGATGGATGGATGGATGGATGGATGGATGGATGGATGGATGGATGGATGAAAGAATGAACATGTCTAAGGACAGAGGATTGGGATGGACAGATGAATGACGGATAAGAAATGATGTAAATTAAAATAGAGATGGAGTGGACGGTTGAATAAACAGATGGACACACTTGGAGAAAAGGGTCAGATGGAATAGATAGATGAATGAATAGATTGACGGTGATCCAACAGATGATAAATTGCTGGACAAGATGGAAGAATAGATGGTTAGACACTCCCAGTAACCGAAAGTAAGATAAGCAGATGAAGGGATCGACACCAGTGATCAGACAGATAATAAGGGGGATGGCATGGGATAAACCATGAGACAGTTATAGAGATGACTGAGTGGAAAGACAGAAGAGAGGGTAGCAGGCAGTTTCAAGAGCTAAAACTAATGACACTGACAATTCCCCTTACCTGAAGTAACTGTCTGTCTCCATATCCACCAATCTGAAGTCCTCGACTTTAGGCAGAGACCAGGAGGCAAGAATGCTTAGCGTCAAGCTGTCCCAGAGGTAAAAGTTTCCCTATCAAAGATACATGGCACTGCAGGGTGAGTTCTAGTGCTACCCAGGGATGTGGGTGAAAATATAAATTTATCACCAATTTCTGCAAAAAGCCCACCTCAGTTTCACAAACTGTGATGAGACACAAAACATTGATTAGGTATTTGACATTGTTTGCTTCACTGATGACTGGACAACTCTTAAATGACATGGAATTATCATACCACAACTGTACAATTTTTGAGAATAGTCTATGATAAAAGCATGAGAGAGCTGGACTGGCCTAGTGAATGTACAGGACATCTCATTACATAGTTAGTACTCAGCAGTGTGTGAGGAAGATGATGTTGGGACATGCTTTTAGTTCTTGGTTGGTGTGCAGTGGATGACACAGAGATTTGTCTTCAGTTTTCGTTGAGTTAAAGATAGGCCAAATGCCTCATTGAGTTCCTGGGAATTGCATCTTCCCTCTGCAAATGCTCCCCACATCATACCCATGATATCATCTGACATCCTTGCAAAATTATCTAGGCATATCTCTGAAATTTTTTTTTTTTTTCTAATGGCTGCTCTAAAGTTAACTAACCTTACCTCTAAAGTTATCCCTTATTTCTAAGTTATTTATAGATATCCAATCCTACCTGTGAATCCACAGTGACATATCCTGCCTTGGTCAATGCATGAAGTTTCACCATCTCCACATCATCATCTGTAAATCAGAAAGGTAATGAAATGCTATTTTGGAAACTTTAACTCATACAGTAAGAAAGCTGACTGAAAAGTCCTGGAAGAACAAATTCACTCTGGAAATTATCCAGGAGCTCAATGACAGATAATTTGATCAATTCACATCATCATTCCCAAATTTCCCTCCTGACTCCTACTGATAATTCACCGAGAAGAACAAACAACATCACAAAGTACATCAGAATGTGGTAATAAAGCACTAACAATGAATATAAAATTCTGCAAGAGAAGCAATGGTAGGACTGTCTATGGCAGGACAATGAAGTAAACATTCACAATGCGGAACCGTACACAATACTGCCCATTTCCAAATAATAGACATGTAGAAGTCCATTACAAGCATTACACTGCAAAAAAAAAAAAATCCTGTTCTTTCTTCTCCTACTAGCACCCGTGCAAAAATATCAGGAAAAAGATTCATTTTCATAAGAGCTAACAATTAAGTGCTTGATGTCATACCAACTGATGCTGTGTCTTCAACAGTGAGCTGTCCATCAATCCAGGAGTAAACAGCCAGGCACTCAGTCCCTGAACCCTGGAACAAGGAAAAATGAATAAAAAATGGCTGTAACACTTTTCATCTACATAAGGCCACTTGAAAGCAGCGATTTATCATCCCTCCCATCAATACATTGCCAATCAGTGTTGATGTCACATAGCAACATTCTTTATACTGTTTTTCTAAGCATGTGGATGCAAAGGTTTTTTTATTCTATATGATCCTTGTGGATGAAAAGTATTAAGGGATGACTGACGCTGCTACAGGGAACAGGGTGCCTGGCAGATGATCTGATCATTCCCACCTTCACCTTCTCTAAGGATGACACAGTCCTTACCAGTAATCTGATACAATATCTACAACAAATAAGCAAATGCTGAAATCATTTGAATTACACTGATCTTCAATTGCATAATCCAATAATCGATAAGGAGTATTTAAACCCACTCATTCGAAAGTACAAAACCTATCAAAACAGAGTTTGTGTGTCTAAATGGCCTCTACACACTCTCCTTAAAAATTTAATGCTACTGCAAGAGTTGCCTGAATTTCTACAGCATTTTTTTCCTAATATTTACTCTACAGAGGGGATTTTTTTTTTATATTGAAAACCCTGTCAAAGTAAGCTAACATTCTGCATGTCTGAGGGAGTGCCAATCCTTTACATTCAGAGTAGTGTCATGTATGCGATGCAGCCAGAAAATTTCTTGACCCTCTCCTTTGCATCCCAAGAAAAACAATACATCATCGCACACAAGCTGAAACAACAGCTCAAATATATAATTACAACAGGCACAAGACTATTCCATCTGGCGCCACTACATATGAAGGGCTTCATGGCAAAACGCATTATACACCATTCGGGGGTTGTGGCAAAACAGACCAGATACAAAGCATATTTTTATGTGAAAGGCGAAATTTAAGTCTTAAATAATGTAGATCAAATGTCCTTCTATGGAATGGAAATATACATGTATACTAAATACTCCTAAAAAATTCATATTGGTGGATAACGCGTTTTGTCATGAAACCCTTCATATATAAGCAAATGATTTTCAGCATTATATTTTCCTTTCAATAATGCAGATCCACAGTATGTAAGCATATATATGGAATCAAAAAATATACTGATCAGAAACTTACCAGGGTGATGATTTGATCTTCGGTGGCAACAACATCGAAAGCCTTGTCATGTGGGGTCACCACTTTCTCCATTTTGACACTTGATAAGTCAATATCTGCAAAGTTATTCAATCTCAGCATTAACACGCCATACAATAGTGGGGGTATTTGGAATGCATTCCAGTCATATTTTATTCAGTCGATCCATCTTTAAAATGGGTAGCTGACTATAGACACGGAAAGAAATTATCAGAATGTTAATGATCAGTAGCTGTAATTGGCAGCAACACAGTATGCTCCTGTAAACTGGAATAATAATAGTATAAAGTCACATGAAAAGGCATTAGCCTAGTACAAGACCTATAATCCTTATCATATTTTTATCATTATTATTATTCATCTCCTTACCTCCATCTTTCAACAGGATATGACTGAGAACAATCAAACTTCCATCACAAGTTAAGCAGATGACACAGGCATGAGTTTCCTCCTTTTCTGTAAAGGAAGATACTTGTAATAATTATATAGATACTGAGATCCCAAACAAATGACAGCTGGATATGTTAAATGACTGCAATTCCTTGTCAATTATTTCACTTTTTACCCACCAACTAAACCATCTTCATAACTCTTTACATGTGAAGTCAAAAAAATCTAATAAGATCAGAGGAGGAATTATCTTATAGTCCCATATCAGCCACATTCATCACTAAAATTACTTCCCTACAAAAGAGACCATTATGCTAGAAAGTCTTTTTCATATTTCCGACTAAAAATGAAGGGCATGCCCTTTGTAAGTCTATATCATGTTGTCACTGCTTCGAACATGATGTAAGATTAAGGCCATTTTTTAAAAAGGATACCATGTTGCTTTTGAGATCAAGATGTTGACATATTAAAAAATTTAAAATGCACCAATATTTCCTAGCGCAACAACTTGCAGTTGTAAAGACACATGACAACTCTGTTTTGCCACAGAAATATTTCACTTCACCGTCTGAAGAATAACTTGCCTCATTTTTGAAGCTCAGTGGCAATGTTATTTACAATATGATTTACAGCCTAAAACCAATGTCTCACAGCCTGTCAATATGAGGCTTAAATCTCTTTCTGACAAAATAAATTTACTGGGGTATGATAAAAATGCTTAATTATATACTTCCATTTTGTGAAAAAATTTTTGAATCAGCATTATTCTAGTTCAAGAGGTAATTGTTTGAGATAGCAGGCCATCACCCCAAGAAATGGAAAATTGTTTGAGAAAATCGTAACTGAAGAACAATCTTTCACATTAAAAGTCATATATTCTGTGTCACAAAAACTCCCAATTTATCCACAATTAGTTAACAATCACCCATAAAATCAACAGTTTTGTGTGCTTAAATGATTTTCCTCTTGATTTCTGCAACAATGAAATAATTTGGTATTGGAAGATCCCTATCACCTTCAGAGCCAGACATCTCAGTTCCTAAATCCCAGTCTAGCTTTATTTTGACCACCTGCAAAACATACATATTCTACTGTAGTTCTGAGCAAACTATTTTTTATGTTAAATTTTGCTCACAAATTAGAAACAGCTCACAAACTTGAAATTATGGACAGATTGTGTAGAAATCAAGATCATAATGATCCTCAGTGCTTACTTTCCCAGACATGTAGAAGCACTCTAATGAAAACACGGCCTTCTGTACATCTGATCTCACGCACAGGTTTCTGGAAAAAGACAAGAAAAGAATACAATACAGATGGATTAAAACATCATGGCTTAATAGTTACAAGGAATGGAGTTACAGCGTCTTTACTTGGTTGCTGCTCTCGGCAAGCATAGAAAAAATTGTTCTTATAAGTAGTTGTTATTATCCAATAACTTTCACAAAGAAAATACCATATTGTCAGTCTTCACACAGGACAGGCCATGTTCAAATATGACATTAGGTCAGTCTGGCTGGTTATGTGCAAAGACCCTTGATATTTTGTGACCTGAAAATGGTTCTCACTATGTGAAATTTGTGATTAAGTAACTTGTTAAGTAAGTTCAGTGCTTATCATTAACAAGTTCACAGATGTTTCAAATTCTTGCAACAAATATCATCACCCTTGCCACTTATGGCTTCAAAGCACAAACTGATGAATAATCTTGTGCCATATCACTATACAATTCTACATCAAATTTTCCTATCCTCTCATTTCTGTTATTTGCTCATTTGTATATTCCATTTTTCTTATGACATAGAATTGTTCCAGTTTGGATGTACAGTCGCCTCTGCTTATCACAACTCCTTGGAAATTACAAAAGCTGGAATTAAAAGGTTGCAATTAATTAGTGATAGAATCTAGTGTCTCACAGTACTCACACTGGGGTACTCTAAAAAAAAATAAATTCTAAGAACACAGTGTGGTGCAATTTATTTTCAAAACAGACAGCCATTTGAGAGAACCCTTAACCAGGTCATGAAATAAAAAAGAACTTAAATTTTTTTTGAGTTCTTGGAAACAGAGTTTACAGAAATCCAGTGTGAGTGTGTGAGGAGTTGATTTTACCCCAGAACAAACAGCAGAAGAAAACAAAAAAACATGGTGCAGCTTACACACGACTGTTTGATTCTGAAGCTGCTGCCTCCCTCCAATACACCAATGCTCAAAGCACCACTTTGTTCTCCGATGGCAATGTAGCCTCCTTCTAACAATGCAAAGTCATCAATTTTACTTTCTGAAAGGAAAAAGCCAGAAACGATGAGAGAATTATGAAAACGGATGAGTAAACAACTAATGGATCTTGAGAACTGAGAATTGTCTAGTGTTTCATTTTCAGAAGAAAAACTCTTCTTGTGGTCTGCAGTTTACAGGTTTCTAGTAATCCATATTACATGAAATAGTCTGCGTATACTTCTGCTTATAATGACTTGCTAGAATTATAAAGAGAAACAGATCCCACATGACAAGGAATTTTTAATGATGCATGGTTTTTACTGCGATGTCTTTTCTTGACTGAATATTAAGTTATTTATTGCACATTTTCTCTCAGCATAACCATGTCACTGGGTTACTGAATAAACACTTCAGGGAGCTTGTTACAAAATACACCGGACATTCTAAACTGCTTCATATTATGTTACAGAAATAATGTACGTCTCACTAGAAGTTAGAAGGCATGCAAATGCTTCGAAGTAGTACCAAAGAATAAAGGGTTTATGTATTGTTTCTGAGAGTATTGATTCACTTACTGAAGTTGGTGCAGCACACATTTCCCTCACACACTGTGCAAAGAAGACTATTGACAGAAACGGCATGAAAGTTGCTTCCCGCTGATGCAGACACAATGTGAGGTTTCTTTGAGATCTGAAATAGCAAGCAAACGATATATCAAACAAAAAAAATTCAAGTAATGGGCAAATCACCAATTCCCATGACAAACTTACATTAAATATTCACTGCTCACCATAAAGTTAATTGGAAGACCAGACTAGTGAAACCTAAACATCTCATATAATTAAAAAACCAAGGAAACTGTCTCAGCTTGCAAGTTTGTGAGCAAAATTTGATTTGATCGTGTCTTATTTATCCTCCTCCGGCAAGATTTCTGCAGACAACAACCATTAGGGTTAGGGGTAGGGTAAGGGGTAAGGGTAGGGTTAGGGTTAGGGGTAAATAATCCAAATGAAATTCATCCTGTCCCATCAAAATAATCCCTCTTTAGTATGTTCTTATTTCGGGGGTTATTGCTTGTGGAAATCTTTCCCCTCCTCCATCACAAGCTAAGCAAGAATCATGTCTACCTTTCTGCTCTGACCAGGTTAATCAGGGATTGTTTGTAAAATATTTTTTATTTTTATGTAAAGTTGAAAAAATGCACTACAATGCAAACTCCTGAATGAAAAGTGGTAAAAGTTGAATTTTATTAGATCTACCTTCTGTTCTGTTGACAGTTTCACTACTGAGACACCATCACTATTCATGGTGGTTTCACCATGAGACACATTCCACTGAATATTGTCCATGTTGGAACTCAATCTGAAATGTCAAGAGAAAAAAAAAATCAATCCTAGACTAGTCTAGATCTAGTCTACTAAAGAAGTAGTCTACACATCTTCTACACTTTATAACAGACATTAGCTATCAATCACGATTCATGAAACTTGTAACCCTCAAAACTCTGATCTCTCTAGGGATAGACTAGTGTTCTAATAAATTTGGGTGTTGTCCTGAAAGCGATGATCATCCTCGGCAACTCTGCAACAACATCAAACAGTGGGATCCACTGCTTTTTAACTTAAGACCTTCTGATTCAACCCTGTCTTCAACTATGATTGAAATTTCACTGCCTAAACTAGACTAGACCTGTGGCCTTCACCTTATGCATATTCCATACGTTAATCAGTTAATTGACGTATTGCGTTAACTGCGGTGAGCACTATTAATGTTTTGGGAGTTTCCCGTGGTTACCGCCGTGCGTTAACTAACGTAAGAAAGGATTATGCATACGGCCACTGATCTATTCTAGTCGTCTAAGTCTAGAATACTGAATAGGCCAGCCAGACAGTTGTGTTCCATTATTTATGTCCAAAGCAGCTTTACGATACATGGGCTACTATTTAAAGAATCTTATGCTCGTTTATGATGACATGGCTACCTATCCGCTTCCAAATAAACTCAAACTCTGGAAAGCCTTGCGACTGCAATTTTTGCTCAGATCAGCTGTTGAACTTCCACCCTTTCCCGCGGTACAGGAAGTCATTGTCTGATTTTTATTCCAGATGTTGCCAAAAAACATTTAGTGGCCAGGTTGCACCGAGGTATCTGTTATGCAGCAGGCATTAATTTATTATTATGAAGATTCTTAATTGTATTCTTTTATATTCAAAATCTGTTATTTAGAGACGAAGTCTTTCTCTTTCTTTTCCAAAAGCTATTCAGTCTGGCAAGCTGTGTATTGGCCAGTCTTGGCGGCGCTCGGTAGAAAATGCAACCGGAAAAAAGTGGTTAAAATCCACTGATTTTTATTGTAAATCTGTCAATATCGCTGAACGGGACTTCAAATAAGATCATCTATTTAACAGTGGGTCTGAAATCTTTGAACAATGGCTTTCTATCTCAGCCCAGCATGACGGGGCTGAAATCCAAGGGCGGACACTTGAGTTAACTGGTTGTGTCCTGTAATTTCAAGATTTACCGCCCTTTAACAAGAATGTTCTCTCTTTCTGTAAATTCCTCTTCTTCCTCCGTCTGCATTCTGTCATCCTTTCTCTCTCTTTCTCTCTCTCTCTCTCTCTCTCTCTCTCTCCCTCTCTCTCTCTCTCTCTTCTTTTCTCTCCTCTTCTCTTGCCTCTCACCTATTCTCTCTTCCTCCTCTCTTTTCTCCTCTTTTCTCTCTTCTTTCTCTTCTCTACTGTCCTCCTTTCTCTCCCTGCTCTCCTCTTTTTCCTTTTTCTTTCACTCCCACTTTCTTCGTTGTTCTCTCTATCCATCCATCCATCCGTCCATCCATCCATCCATCCCTCCCTCCCTCCATCCATCCATCCATCCATCCATCCGTCCGTCCGTCCGTCCGTTCGTCCGTCCGTTCGTCCGTATGTATGTCTTCTGTCTGTCTGCCTGTCTGTCTGTCCCTGCCTTCGTCTCATCAACACTTTAAGGTGACATTATTTCATCCGTGTTTCAGAAAGTGTGTAAAAACAAGAGAAACACAGATCAGATACAAGCAGATGGACACCCTCTTTTTTTCCCTTCTAAATTTAATGAATCGGTATGTGGCATTTACAGTAATTGGATATGTTCAATGGTCACATTTTTTTTTTTTTTTTGAGGGGGAGGGAGGAAGTGAGAATGGCAGTTGAGCGAAACAGGCAAAAACGGCCGATGATATGATCTCTCTCTCTCTCTCTCTCTCTCTCTCTCTCTCTCTCTCTCTCTATCTCTCTCTCTCTTTCTCTCTCNTCTCTCTCTCTCTCTCTCTCTCTCTCTCCGGCTATGAGATGCCCACTGGTCAGTAAAGCCATGTCCAGCCTCCTTGTGAAACGGAGAATGAAGTCTTTCATTTGTGATGCATTTCGGTGCACGCTCAGGTAATTCAGGTTGCTGTCTGTCTGTCTGTATGTCTGTCTGTCTGTCTGTCTGTCTGTCTCTCCCCCTCTCTTTCTTTCTCTCTCTCTCTCTCTCACTCTCTCTTTCTCTCACTTTGCTGTTGCAAAGGGATGCAATTTTAAACAGTCCCTTTAAAATTAGAAAATTGGTCATGAGGAGGGAGAACGCGGTTGGGTTTGGATTTCAAAGTCTTAGATAGGTCCACATACTTTTGTAGACTCGGAATAAGTGAGATTTTGCCATTCAAATCCTGTTAATTATGTGCTACCACTTTAAATATTAGAGAGCCTGATGTGTGGAAAGTACATTTTAGCATGGGAAGCCCTTGCTTGGTTAATGAGGGGTTTAAAATATTATGTAGACAACAGTGGAAAAATAAACATTGGCATTTTCTTAGCTATAAAATAAAATCACCGAATAACAGGGCTGGGCAGAACTGAGATCATATGAACGCAATTCCTGAACGTTGGTTTAGTTCAAATGAACTTGAACTGAGCTCAATAGCTACTTAGCACGAACTGATCTTAATCTGAACTGTAGCTACTTTGGATGCTTGATCTGAACTTAAATTTTTACCTTAATTTTAGTTCAATTCACATCTATTTCGAAAATCAGAACCGAATGCCAATTTGAAAGACCAAGAGAAACTGACCATATGTGAAGACTGTCCAGTTTAATAGAAATAAGCTAAACTTGATATTACAGATTTTTTCCCTTCGTGAACTGAACTTGATCTGAACAGATTTATCGGTGAACTTGCCCAAGCTTGTCGAATAATCACCGTATTCTCGAACCCTACTGGCCAGTTCTATCTAGGAGCGCTATCAGCTCATGGAATCAGCTCAGTCTCCAGTATCCCGTGAAGGCGAAGTCACAGGGGACTCGCTCCATACACGGAGGATCCTAATTGCTAGCACCCATGCCTGCATGGATCCAGCTCATCTGCACATCACAGAGTACCATAGTCATATGGACCGCCACGCGATAATTGGTGCCTTAGAAACCATCAAATTATCTGAACCCATTTTTTTTTTTTTTTGCCTGAGATTTCGAAGCCATTCCGAAGCTTTCCACAGTGTAACAAACCATGGAGAAATTTCAGAAGTAGATGTTACCTAATCTACAGAAGATCTATAGACTGGGATTACATGAATGAACCATTCTAATGGAGTAAAAGAAACTGCATGTTTAGTTTTACACTTAGACAGAAGCATATTTTTTTAGGAGTGGGGGTGGAGGGGAAAGGGGGGGGGTGGAGAGATAAAACTTAAAAACAGCAGTGAATCATTCCAATAGAGTCCGAGAAGCAAATTATGTATTGTTTTATATTTTGACAGAAGCATATATTGGGTTTGGGGAGCGGTTGGGGAACGGAGGCGAGGGCGGCGTCTCATGAAGCTGCTCCAAAATTTGTGTAGAGGTATGGACTAAGTCTTTTAGTCTAAATATGATTTATTTTTTTTCTCAGTCTTCGCTGCACAATGTAGTTTTGTCTTTATCCAAAGAGCTCTGTAGTTATTCTGTTATAAAGATAAAAGTGGACAAGGAACATGAAAGCCATTCTGGCCACAATAAACGACAAAAGGGCCGCTCAAACTATTTTGTTAGTACCATCAATCTGCATGAATTTGATAACAGCAGATTTAGCATGAGAGCCTTTTCTTTAAAGAGCACTGCTTGATTAATTCGTTTCGAAAAATCTCTTGTTTGTCTCTGGTTCCGTCATTTCCCTGATTTTAAGAAAGTTTAAGAAAGTGGTTAAAATGTAAGAGCGGAAATGAATAAATATCAAAAGTGTCACATTATTGTTGTTGTTGTTGTTGGTGGTGGTGGTGGTGGTGGTGGTGGTGGAGGTGGAGGTGGTGGTGTTAGCATCAGTAGCGCAGGGTATAATTTACTACTACAGAAAAAAATACACGAAATTGGGCATCTTGGGCTTGAATTAGATAGGTAATCAGTCCATAATTTCGACTTTTCGAAATGTTTAAATCGATCAATAAACTTTGAGGGAAAAAAAAAACCAAAATAGGGCAACAAAAACTAACAAACCTGTTTAAATCCATTAATAAACTTTGAGGAATAAAAAAAAATACAAAATAGGGCTTGAATGCAAAGTCGTGCACTGAATTTGTGGGTTTTCGAGTAGTGAAATCATTTTTTTTTTCCGTTATGATTATGACTAAAGAATATTCCCATCCAAGTTGTCACTTCGCCAATAATAATTCTCTAAGGGCCTTTTTGTGACAACTGAACATAATCCTCGAATCGTTGCGTTATGCCACGGCATAAAGCCATTACGTCACTGATTCCAGAGTAGTGCGGCTCTTCGTCACTGGTTTCTGTGCAGAACAGGAGGCGGGAAGGCAGGCATCTTCCCCAACATTTAGATCTAATCATATCAGACAGAAGCCGCGCTGTTGTGACTGGTGAATCCTTATTCATTGAAGCAAATCTGTAAACAGATGCGCGTGCTGTAACAGCATTAATCACTGCTGTGCGCATGAATATTACTGTGCACAGCTTTCATCTGCCATTGGAAATAATGCACGTTGTGGTGGGCAGGATAGGGCGGAACTAAAAAGCATATGAACGCAATTCGTGAACTTAAGTTCAGTTCGTTTGAACTTTATTTGCGTTTAATAGCTATTTTGAAGAATTAATCTGGATCTGAACTGTGATCATTTTTTTTGTTTTTGACCAGAACTTTATGTCTCTGCTTAAATTTCAGTTCAAGTTACATCTATTTCGAAAATCAGAACCGAGTGCTTACTTTAAAAAAAAAAAACCAAGGGAATGATATGGAAACAATTCAATTTTCATAAAACTGGGCTAAAACTTTATCTTAGGGCTTTTTTCATGAGTGAACTGAACTTGATATGAACTGACCTGTTTTGGTGAACTGGCCCAATCTTGGTTGTGGAGTTGTTGTCTCCTCACATGGTAATTGGAACTAGATTGTGTCACGGCACAAGATTCACTTTTACTAAGTTCAAAATCACTCGCCCGAGTAAAATCTACCTTATCCAATGCTCTCAACACTTCCGGCTCCGAAAGCTTATTTCGATTTGAGGCTTATTTGCTCAACGATCATTTACAAGTTACAAGAAGTTCCATAATCATTCAATCTTCGTTGATAGTTTGCAGCATTCAACGTGCTTTTCAAAAATTGAAAAAAAAAAAAACAACAAACATCTAAAATGTAATTTCAATTTTCGTTTTCATACCATGAACCGATTTATCGAAAAGCATACGCAAGCTTGGTTCCACTGATGCTCTGCACACTAGGCCACATTTACTCGAAAGTCATTGCCCTCAGCTTCAGATTTATTTTACAAAAGCAGGAAAGGATACAAAATAAGCTGCGGCCGATTCTTCATAATACAGTGGAGCTCACTAAATTATATGGACACGTTTGGTGCTTAAACACCCATACTGAGTACAGTATTTTTGGTCCTGATTATTTTTCTCTAAGGGTACGTGTATGGTTAATACGGATTTCTGTTAATAAGTACACTTTAAGTCAGTCCCAATGTGTATGCATTATTCGTGCTCCACTGTATATCCAAAGGAAGGATTTGGTACTGTGATACTATAAGGCCTAAAAACGCCCTGGTCTTATATGCCAGTAAGGAGTGCAGAACCTTAGATTTTTTTTTTCTATNTCGGTTTCTATCTAGGTCTTCCCAGACCGGAGATAAACGAGGTCAAACGAAGGATATCAATTTTTTAAGGCTATGTGTGTTCGCAGCCGTGACACTACTCTAGACGTCTAGATCGTGCCACAGCACAAGATTAATTTTTACTAAGTTTAAAATCACTCGCCCGAGTAAAATCTACCCTACCCAATGCTCTCAACAATTTCGGCTCCGAAAGCCTATTTCGATTTGAGGCTTGTTTGCTCAACGATCATTTAGTCTACAAGTTACAAGAAGTTCCATAATCATTCAATCTTCGTTGATAGTTTGCAGCATTCAACGTGCTTTTCAAAAATTAAAAAAAAAACAAACCAAAAACGTCTAATATGTAGTTTCAATTTTCGTTTTCAAACTATGAACCAATTTATCGAAAGGCATAAACAAGCTTTGGTCCACTGATGCTCTGTACACTAGGCTACATTTACTCGAAAGTCATTGCCTTCAGCTTCAGATTTATTTTACACAAGACAAACACCCCATTTTACAAACGGGCAGGCAGGCAGCGCACCAGCGGTGGAAGAATACCTAGCGCACCGAAAGGCATCATAGACGAATGCATTCGACTCCGTGAAAAAGTTGGACGATTGGCGAATCGGGTGGATTGAAAAGATCTATCGGAGATTGTATTTCGTTATTATACACATTCTTTTTTTTTTTTTTAAAGGGTAGATAAAATAAAGAGGACTAATGTGTATAGTTACCTTTCGTGTATATTTTTACGAATTTAGGTGAAAACCGCATGTTTTTTCGTTACGTAGTTCTCAAAAAATCTGTGACACAAATTTGGCTGACGCATTCTATTAATATAGAAAAGCAGGTACGCTGCAAAATAAGCTGCGGCCGATTCTTCATAATACAGTGGAGCTCACTAAATACGGACACGTTTAGTGCGTAAACACCCATACTGAGTACAGTATTTTTGGTCCTGATTCTTTTTCTCTAAGGGTACGTGTATGGTTAATACGGATTTCTGTTAATAAGTACACTTTAAGTCAGTCCCAATGTGTATGCAGTATTCGTGCTCCACTGTATATCCAAAGGAAGGGTTTGGTACTGTAGTACCTTTAGGTTTTTATATGCCAGTAAGAAGCGCAGAACCTTAGATTTTTTTTCTTTGGTCCTCCATCTCCTTCCCCCTCCCCCCTCCCGAAATACCGAAATAGACTATGTGATGCTGAATATTATGGCAGTAGGCCGAGAACATAGTGGTAGAGTTATCTCTCCTTGCATACTCACCAGAAATGAGTAACACCCACTGGAATTAATTTTTTTTTTTCAAATTACCTGTATAACTATCTGGCCTTGGTGAATTGTGTGCTTTCCCTGACTGTTTGAAAAGAACCTCGATCGAGTTTTGAAGTGAAGGAGAGGAGATAAGGCTAGGTGTTTTTCTTGGCCACTATGGCAAGTGATTATGAAAACTGCGATAAAAAGGTGGGAGGGGAAAGATCAGATATCTAGATCTTTTCACTCTTCAAGCTCACCATCTCATGAGCTCACCGGGCATGAAAATGTCATGGTGCTGCAGAATGCCGATTATTTCAAGATTCTATGCCACACCCGTTTAAACACGCCTTGAATCCGTTCTACCCCGCTTGTAAATAATACTGTCGTAAGTCCTTACAGACATTTCTGTACATACGACAGTATTCATTCCCGACGATGCGATGGTATGATCTGCTCGTGTTGATGAGATGCTAACACGCTCACGGAAAGGGTCACACGCCAAACACCACCAACCAAAACAATTTACTCTTACAGTCCCTACAGCAACAGATGTCAAACAGGAAATGGAAATATAGTTGTCGTTTGGCCAACTGTACACGCGAACACGTATCAATATTATCACAACTCCCCTTTGAAAAACTTCGAGTACAGCCGTTACCTTGTCCAAGTCGATTTAGGCAAACCGGAAGGGGCATTGTAGTCGGAAAATCTGGTGTTTCCTTCAAGGTAATATGGGTAGAGACCCCGGCTTCAAAGATGTTACAAAAACATTAACGGGACTTAAGAAAACGAAGAAAGATTGGACTTTAATCGCAGGCTAGACACCTATTTGGAGCTGATGAAGCAAGAAAGTGGTGGAGAAATTTGGTTGGTGTTCGCAGTGGTTGTCGATTGTATTTTACCATTTCTGACGGCTCAGCATGAGTTTTCTGTACTGACGTGGCCAGATTTCTGTGTTCAAATTCTAAGCATTCTGGAAACGTGTTAATCTAGTGTTAATGTTGATATAGGCAGGGTGGCCTGTCATGGCTGTTTGGATGCAATAGACCAGTCCTGATACTTGCCATACTGTCAATACAATACAAAAATAGGTCTAGGCACCTTCGTGACTTTTCATGGGCATTATATCACGATTATAATTATAGCAGTAGGACCTCGATATAAACTATGCCCTTGGAGCACGGAAGAAACGAACTCCTTATTAAGGTATACTTATTTATTATCGAGGTCCACGTGAATAATGAAATGATAGAAAATAAGAAATTCAATGAAGTAAAAAGTAAACAAAAAGGGGGAGGGGGTATTATTAAAATTTGTTAACAACAACAACACTATAACAATAACAATGTTTACTTAGCTCAGAAATCAACAACAATTAGTTGTAAATAAGCAATATAATAACACTAACAGTGTTCTAAACTACGCATTCACTCGTTCACTCTTCCAGATCGCTCTTCCACCACTTGCTCACTCTCTCAATCTACCCCATCTTTTCTCTCCCCCCCCCTTTCTCTCTCTCTTTCTCTCTCTGTCTTTCTCTCTCTGTCTCTCTGTCCCTCTCTCTCTGTCCCTCTCTCTCTGTCTCTGTCTCTCTCTCTGTCTCTGTCTCTCTCTCTCTCTCTCTCTCACTCTCTCTCTCTCTCTCTCTCTCTCTCTCATTTTTAATCAGTGAAAGAAGAGGTATATATTCTCCCATATTTCTAATGGCAGTATGGTGTGTGCGTGCGGCGAGTCCGAATGAGCCATTTTTTGAAATTTCGCTTGCGTTGTCCTTTCGCTTCGGTCTCGTCTTCAATCCCCACCAAAACCCCAAGACTCTTCCGTCGTTATTCCGACACTAAGATGTTGTATGATCCACCGATCTAAGTAAATCCCTGTGATTATAAAGTACGGAATGCCGAACTCCAAGGATCGTCCTGCCAGTAAGTATGAACCAAGCGAGCCGTAAAGAACTCCTGATCACTGTGATTTGTCTTACATCTTACATACCACAAATTTTAATACAGTAATGAAGGGCTTTCTCGCCCTTCTTTCATTTGCGATCGCCTATTATATTATATTCTTGATCTGGTACTTTTAGCCTTCAGTCATTGCAGAAAGTTAAGAGTAAGAACAGGGCTAGAAAATCAACATAAAGTTTACTCTAAAGCGACTAGAATGAAAATAAATTTCAGTTTTGGAACAATTTATGCTTGGCCGTGTGGTTTGTGAAGTCGTACTCAGAAACTGAAGACTTTCAAGTCTACGGTTTGTGTGTTTGACTCGCGAGCTGGGTGGTTTAAGTTGTCCTTGGGAAAGACACTTCACTTCCATTTCCTCACTCGACTCAGGTGTAGTGTAAATGAGTACCTGGCTGTAGAGTTGGGGGGACCAGGGCGCTGCACCGCTAGCAACCAACAATGACTTTGTTATGTATTTCATTTGTAATATTATGTATTTTCATGTATGATGTGTATTGTTATATGTGTTTGCATAATGAATGAGATCTATAACACTGTATGACACTGTAAAACAATTCAATTTCTCTATGGGGTAAATAAAATCTATTTTTTTTTTAACAATGTCATCTAGTAACGATTACATGAATAATCTCCTAACCAGTTCAGTATTTCGTCCTTCTTCGATTGGAAAAATCCCATTTTTCAGCATTGATTGTAGACTATATCATTATCAAACAAAGGCTAAAGACAGAGAGAAAGGACGAAAGAGAGAAGACACACACACATACAAAAAAAAAAAAAAGAAGCGAGGAGTTTGACAGCCGACCCGCTTAATGGCATGGAAAAATGTTGCTATTAACAGAAGTTGTGATTGCCAATGGCATTTAGTCTATATAGAAGTATGTAGCATTTTGCATAGTGGAAAAATGTTGCGATCCAGCGAAAACTGCGATTATCCGGATTGTAATTATGCGGAGTCGACAATGCATCTTTCAATTTAATTTTATTACCGAGTACAGTACTCTACTCGTTATCTGTATTTTTGTCCTTCCAGTTTGTTGTTCATGTTGTTGTTGTTGTTGTTGTTGTTGTTGTTGTTGTTGTTATAGTTGAAAAGGGAGAGGGTGGGACTCTACAACTCCTCCATGCCCCCTCCACACACCTGTTCTATACACGAATTATTTCGTTTACGAAAAGGGTGGCGGTATATTACATCACCAAATACAGTGTACCGCCTCAGAACACCCACATTCAAAAGACAAGTAATAGTACTAATAGAGAAACATCGAAGCATGGAAGATCTGGATCTTGTACCAAAATCGGATCTATGTCGCATTCTCCAAATATCTGCTAAGCACCAGGTTTAGCAAGTCAACCGTTTTGTGATGTACTCACTGCCCCCCCTCTAAAGTCTAAGCCAGTACGGCTTGTGGCTTTGTGCCATCCCTCCTTCCAGTTCCACTCCCTCGATCCTTTTTTTTTTTTGGTTCTTGAATTCCAGTCTTCCAAATCCTGCGGTGATAGTAAGTTCCGAGTACATATTCATATATCATGTACAGTCAACTCTGTGTAACAGCAATCCATCTGAGGCACAGAAAAAGTTGCGATTAAAAGGCGGTGCTTTTATCGAGTTATGTCATGTAGAAACAGTAGAGCATTCTATTTTGTAGGAATTATTGAGGTTAAGCGGAAGTTGAATTTATCCGGATTTCGATTCAGCGATATAGACTACTTAATGGCAACCCTCTGGTGCACAGAAAAGAAAACAAAAGTTGCGATTAAAAAGAGTTGTTATAATTCAGTGACTTTTTATATGGAAATAGTACAGCACTCTGTTATGTTGAAAAAATGTTGCGATTAAGCGGGAGTTGCGATTATCCGGCTTGCAATTAGTGGAATAGGCTGTATATTTTTCGAAACTGTGGGAGATCTTCAGTTCCCTCAATGCCCCTTCTCTCAGCTCATCAACTCTTCTCGTCGTCTTACCAGACTTTCACCCCGTCCGTTGGCCGTTATTTGTGCAGGATAAAGATCATCCCAGGCAAAGCCGATCACTACAAGTGTTAGTACTGTTAGCTGCCGAAGAATTCGCTAAATTATAGAGAAGGGAGGTAGAGATCAGAGATTTACCGCGTGCTTCAGATAGCGGATAGACTAGATTTAGCTAGTACTGTATGAATGTGGTTAGTCACTAGACTAGTAGCGATATTCTCTCACTGTCGTGTGGACAGGGTTGCCAGATTTTTTTTAGAGTTAGTGCCAAATCGCCTACGAAAAAAAGGGCAAAACAAAAAATAAAACCAACTTTTGAAACGTCCGACGTCCGACTGGGTAAATATTTGATTTTGACACAAGACAAGAAATTATTATGAACCGTTTATGTACTGAATATTATATTAGTATTATTATAGTTATCATAAACTTTTCTACATACATCGAAGCAACCAAAGAAATAATTGTTAAATGGAAACAGTTTTGGGATTGCAACCCATTTTTATTGCAACTTCGTCCATGTTCCTGCGGCATTGTTATTAATCGGAGTTTGACTGTATTTCAGTGTTATAGTAGAACTTGACGAACTCATTTCAGAAAATCGGCTCAGAAACTTGGAAGCCTTGAGGTATCCGAGTTCTCGACATAAATTTCGTACAGAAATATGAAACAAGGGACTTCGGCTTTGCAATGAATAAGCGAGAAATTCGAACATGTGAGTTTCGAGAACCTAAGGCTCTTAATAAGATTTAAAAAGGTTTATTGGAAAAAACAGTCCCAAACCACAAAGTGATATATGGGCAAACATTATAGCAAATACGAGTACCGACAGAACATCCAAAATTCACCAATCAACAGCCGCAGTAGCATTCCCACTACCTCAAGTCAACCCCCGATTCGACCCTCTTNCGGGACAGTTCCATCCACCGCACTATTCCCGCAATACAGTATTACTTTGACAAGCTTTATGTGCCACCATTGCTACGGAATCTGTTTACTGTTTACATTAACAACAAGGGGAGATCACTTTGAATCAAAGACGTCCCGCTGCGCGGTTCTCACGTTGTGACGATGCCCTGTGTAGACACATGTGGGGATTAAGAGCTCGCGGGAGTCTGGCAATGGGGTAGGTTTCACGTGAACACTGAAACAACTGACTTGTTTAATCGCAATGCCTCGGGAGTAGGGAAAGTCTGTGATTAAAAGGAGTTGTGATTATCCAATGATTTTTTTGTATTTAGTAGAAGCAGTAGTATAGTCTGCTTTCTGGAATACACTGCGATGAAGATGATATTACCATTGAGAAAACTGATACAGAACAGAGCCGATTATCATGTGATTCACAAAGATTAGATCAGGATAATCTGTCCATATAACAGTGTTAGACTATGTTTGTTTCTTAGCTTTGTCTGAGGTACGATTTAAGAGATTCCGATAACGCCATTTTGACAGGAGATTGAATCCCTAAAGTACACACAGGATTCTAACTCACAAACAAACAAACAAACAAACAAACAAAAAACTCAAACAGATGACATATCGGGTAGGGAGTTGGCTAGGAGAGGGGGATCACTAAAGAAATCAGTTGTCTTTACACTACAAAAATAGCTGGCGTGTTTCACCGCAGTGGCAAGTGGTACAGTAGTATGTCAAGGTTACCTCTCACTCTCAGACCACCGGAGCAGCGGCAACAGATCAGCGGTGAACTTTACCCCCGTATCGCTATCGACCCCTGGGGACTCGAACTGGCGGACCACCGGGCACCGGGCACCTCGGCCGAATCGGTGGTAGAGTAATTACGGAACTGACACAAGGTTTAATTAACTACAACTTAATGTAGCCCGGTGGGAGAATATTAACTTTTATCTCCCTTCCCAGACACCCGCCATCTTGCAGCTTACCTCCCTTAGCTAAGGGGCAGTCATTCCTCGGGGAATTGCATCCGGGGTCAGGCCACGAGATTTTGGCGCCAAAATTCGGAACCTGTTGTTGATAAGGTGCTGGACATGGCGTTCGCAATCGGTGTTGGGTCGCGGTGATCTCTGGTAAATAATTTATTGCTGTTCAGGGAAAAGGCGGCGACTTGGTTTCGCTTCGCATGGGTTAATCATGTAACGGTAGTGTTTGGAGGGATACATTCGGTAAACTTTATACCTTGGCTTGTGTCGGATTTGGAGATATTAAGTTCAATGGTCCAAGGCCATCCCCCAGTACATTTGGGCTAGACACGCTGGGCGAGAAAAATTATATAAGGGAAATAAGGGACAGGGAGAGAGAATGTGAGGGAGAGGAGAGAGGGACAAGTGTCTCCCTTCCCTCCCCATAGAAGTTCCTATTGTCCAGAGAGAGAGAGAGAGAGAGAGAGAGAAAGAGAGAGAGAGAGAGAGAGAGAGAGACACAGAGACAGACAGACAGACAGACAGACAGACAGACAGACAGACAGACAGACCGACAGAGACAGAGAAAGGAGTCAGGTAGGGTCACACAAATTTTAAAAAAAAATTCATTTCTATAACATGGCACATTTTGTTTCAGATATGGCCGTTTTCTGGTTCCTCCCTCATCTCTCCCTCTCTCTCCCCCTCTGTCCCTCTCCTTCCCTCCCTCCCTCCCTCTCTCTCTCTTTTGCTCTCTCTCCATCTCTATCTCTCTCTCTCTCTCTCTCTCTCTCTCTCNTCTCTCTCTCTCTCTCTCTCTCTCTCTCTCTCTCTCTCTGGACGATAGGAACTTCTACTTCTATGAGGAAGTAAGGGAGACAATTCTGCCCCCCTCCCCCGCCCCCCAACCGAGAACTCTTAGATCAACCACTGGTAGGNGGGAGGGGGGGGGGCGGGTCCTTGACATGTATTGCACATGTAGGTCGCCGGGGTTTGGGAAGCCCAGGGGTTACTGCATAATATCTATAAGAGGGCAGAGGAGGGGAAGGGAAGGAAGTTTTCAAAAGAATCAAACCTGGGCCCCTGACACCTTTACCTTGACACTGTTTGTAAGCTGATAATACAGTTTGCTTGAAAATAGGAAAGAGGTGGGACTTCCGTGAGCTCCCCCCTCCCCGACACTCTTTGTTTTGACGGCCTATGTTGGTGGCAGGAGTTGGTTGGAAATAGGAAGGGGGAGGGACTTTCCAGAGATTCGCCCCTGACGCCCTTGTTTTGAGAAAGTGTGTTGATGATATAGAGAAAGGGAGAAAGAGGACTAAGACATCACTGCAAAAACCTTTGCGCAACAATACTGTAACCAACAAAGAAAAAAATTGAATCAGATACAGGTTTGTTGCACCAAAGCGACGATATTAATGTTATAATCTACGAGTGAGTATCTTGACTTTCGCCTACTTGTTCGGTTCTATCGTTGTATCTGTTTCGTGGTCTCTTTCACCAACAGCAGTGAATGCATGCCACCAATAAGAGATATTCTTCTTAACGAGTCTACGCCAGCCTCCCCTGCGTCTCAACATTCACTAGACTATATATCTACTCTGGTTTCAATCCTTCAACATCAGTATATATGTCTCGTACAACATGACATA
>JAWQUT010001011.1:35920-49965 GCA_033807755.1 Ellobium chinense
CTCTCTCTCTCTCTCTCTCTCTCTCTCTCTCTCTCTCTCTCTCCCTCCCTTCCTCTGCCTCTCTCTCTCCCTCCCCCTCCCTCTCTCTCCATCTCTCTTTCTCTCTCTCTCTGGACGATAGGAACTTCTATGAGGATCAACCAGTGGTAGGGAGGANGGGGGGGGGGCAGGTCCATGACGTGTATTGCACATAGAGGTTGCCGGGGTTTGGGAAGCCCAGGGGTCTCATATTATATTAATTATAACATTCATAAAGTCTATAAGAGGGCAGAGGAGGGGAAGGGAAGGGACCTTCCAAAAGAATCAAACCTAGGCCCCTGACACCTTAACCTTAACACTGTAAAGCTGATGATACAGTTTGCTTGAAAATAGGAAAGAGGTGGGACTTCCGTAAGTCTCCCCCCCCCCCCCCCCCCCACACACACACTCTTTGTTTTGACGGCCTATGTTGGTGGCAGGGGTTGGTTGGAAATAGGAAGAGGGAGGGACTTTCCAGAGAATCGCCCCTGACACCCTTGTTTTAAGACAGTGTGCTGATGATATGGGTAAAGGAAAAGAGAGGACTAGGCCATCATTGCAAACGCCCCGGCTCAATAACACTGTAACCAACAAAGAAAAACTGAATCAGGTACACGCTTGCTGCACCAAAGGGACGATATTAATGTTATGATCTACGAGTGAGTATCTCGACTTTCGCCTACTTGTTCGGTTCTATCGTTGTATCTGTTTCGTGGTCTCTTTCACAAACAGCAGTGAATGCATGCCACCAATTAAGAGATATTATTCAGATTTAACGTGTCTACGCCAGCCTCCCCTGCATCTCAACATTCACTAGAGTATATCTACTCTGGTTTCAATCCTTCAACATCAGTGTTACATGTCTTGTACATCATGACACTAACCTCTCCCCCCCCTCCCACCACCACCCCTACCCTTTTATTTCTCCCCAACATGTACACTTTCCTTCAAGCTGGCGAAAGGCTATTTAGCTCTGCCAAATAACGGGAAAAGATCGTGTGATGAGAATAAGGAAAATTTCCACATTTGGCATTTTTGTACAGAGCAAAATATTCTTTATCTTTCCATTTGGGTTAGTCTATTCTCTCGTAGATTTTATAGTTTTCGGGGTAGGCAGCTGTACTGATTAGAAAGTCACCAACCTTCTCAATTTATCCACTTTTTCTTATTATGACACTATCATCATATTGTCGAATCTAGTAAAGATTTGACATAAACCGAGACAAAAATGAGCGGTTACGTGACCTCATTCACTTTGGTTGATGGATGAAATCTGAAATATTTAAAAATTATCGTTTTACAACTATTATCATATATATATGCTTAATATTAATATTGGTTTGATCTGCAGCATTTCATTCTCGAAAAATAGCGGCGAACGATTCATCGGGTTTAGAAATATTTTCACTGAACTTCCAAATATTTAAGATTAGCCTATTTTAAGTTTCTCCCAAACAATTGGTTTTTACACCTTTATCGGGAGTCGCAACGATGCAAATAACCGAAGTGCAACGCAGAGATATTCTGATGTTTTCCTATGACTGTACGTAAACCAATTAAAAGTTTGATCAAGCGATGTTTGCGATTTTTATTACTAAATCGTGTTAAGAAAACGTTTACACGAACACAGGAGATAGGGGCAAAAATATTTTCTGTTGAGACAAACTCTTAAGAGCCCATACACAGTTTCCAAACGAAGTGTTTATTAGGAGAATAGATATTAAAGAAAATCTGTGCTCATTTATTTCTGAAGCTCTGTAATTAATTGGTAAATAAAGGGGGCAGCGAAGTTTATTTCATCTCATTTAAACTTATGATTTTGGCACTTACAGTTTTTTTTTGTGTTACGTACAACGGTAGGTAATCTCAAGGATGATACCTTTGACTTTGAGTAGGAAAACTTGTTCATAGTGAAAGTCACAGTAGTCACAGTAAAAAATAAATTGTCCTTTAATTTAGTACTGTTGTTGAAATATCAGTTCAAGTTCAAGTTCAAGTTTATTAGGCACTTGGCCAGTGACAAACATCAATAAGTTTACAAACATGAAAGAGTCTCAATCATACTGTGCCCCACGCGATCCATCTTCAAACACTTCATTCATACTCTACTCATTAAATTACAACATAGCAATGAGTTTTTTTGAATCGTAAGTATCCAAAATAAAATTTACATATTGTGTCAGATAATACAGATTACTGCCATTTTATGACAAAAGGAAGAAAGCGCTATCGGGAAAGTTTTGAGAAAATCGCAAAAATATTTTTCAAACTTTTAGGACTCGCCGTTCCTTAATTGTTAGATATTTTTACTATATATATTTCACAAAAGTGTTCCTTAGACGTGTAAAATGCGCTGTGCATAAAATTTAATTATAGAAATCCCGTGCATATGAAAAAAATCGACAAAAAAGGCACGTTCGTCGTTTTGTCGTAAATATCTGTGTATTAAAGGAAAGTGTTATGACGAACGTAGGCGCTTTCGTCCTTTTGTCATAAAACGGCAGTATATTCAATGATACTAAGGTTTGCTATCTTTGAAGAAAGATCTTTTTCACAGTGTAGGCAATCGTTGGTAGAAAGAATAGATGTCATTTAAGTAACAGTATAGCAATAAGTTTTTGAATCGTAAGTATTAAAATATTAAAATTTATTTATATATACACAGTGCTGTGTTTGATATTACATGTAGACTATATTATTATATTCAATGACACCAAAGATGCTAACTTTGAGATAAAGTATCTTTCACAAAACTGTATTAATAATTGTTGTCAGTAAGAATAAAATGTTATTCAATTTATAACAATAAGCCAATGTGTCCAGATGCTCCCAAACTGACCATTTCATAATACATTGTGGATATCACTTCCGAGGCACGATCTCGTTCACATGCAGCGAATATCATACATCAGTTGTCAGTAAGAATACATGATTATTAAATATTAAACTTTTGTGTCCATGAGTTCATTAGAATTTGTTCACATCCATTGACAAATAAACAGGTGTCAGATGTGACACTGATTGACAAACAAATGCATGGATAGTTGATACTCCAAATGGTGAATATGTCTATATCGTCTTTATACTATAATAATGAACAGAAATTTGACACTTGCTCTAAACTTTAGCGCAGTCTGGCCTCATGGGGTGCGGATCTCAATAAAATTCAAATTTCGAGTCACCTCACATGCTGTGTGATTCAAACCAATGCACAGAAGAAATAGAGATGCTTGTGAAGCCATGCTCATGGTGTCTACGAATTTCAAATCAACATTCAAAATTTTTGTTCACAGCAAATGGACGCTATCGTTTCATTCCAATGCTTCACGCTGGTTCATTGCTAAATATTTAGTAGACACTTGAATGTAGGTTGCTCTCACACTCGCTTTCATTGTAACAGAAGCAAGGCCGTAACTAATTCGTATACGGCCCCCACAAAGCCATTCCTTGGGGCCCCAACTCTCATGTCACCTCTCTTTCTCCTTGTATTTTCTCTTTATCCAGTTTCACTGTTTCTTTATTTGAGAGCTGTCTGATCTTCAGGGGGTCTGAGGGACTGCGAGTTACGGTCCTGAAGGGATGTATCATTACTACCATTCTGTCTATCAAGGTGGATTTCTGGAGTTCATGGCTGGACCTCACATTAACTTGACCTATGACTAAAGCTAGTGAAGCTGGCGTAGAAATGAGGTACAAACATTGCGCATCTGCTCGCATCTTTTTATGAGGAAGCAAAGCACATCGCCAAATTGCTTACTAAAAGATTCCCTTGTCCATCGCGTGACTAATTCCTCTCAAAACTCACCAGCTGTGTTTCTTGATTACTGCCGTTCACTCCACCAGCGAGTCGAACGACCGGAAACGGAACAAGCCCGTAAAAATCTGGCCAACAAAAAAGACCGTTGATCACCACACGCGAAGAATCTGGACAATCTGCGCAGCAAGGTGCCAGTTTGACTGCAAATCACAGCAGACGTGACACCTCCGGATGCAATTATTGTGAGCGCGAAACCGAGTCATCTTCGATTTGTTTTCATAGGCTATAGTAAACCGCTTTCACTAAGATAGTTCCGGCAGGATTTGCGAAAGCGCGTAAGAGACGGTCTGGTGTGTTGTAGTCTGCTGTCTTTATGGCATCATTTTTCTTACCTGCCACCTTATAACGCTAATGATGTGATTATCTGAAATGGCCGACGAGGCTGCGGTGTTAAGAATTTAATTTTTTGGGTCAGTAGGGTACGCGACAAGAACCGACATTAGAAGGTACAGCATGTGGTCTTTTGATAAAAAGACAAAAGATTACGCACTAGGCTCTCCATAAACCATAGACTGAACAAAACTACTGTAAACTTTCTATCTTGCTTGGTGTTTATTCTGTCCTTCTTTTCCATTTCTCCATTTGTCGCATGTGACTAAAAGCAAAACTTACATAACTATCATTGATGTTTCTGCAGTAAAGACTTCACTTTATTTTAAACAGTCGAGTTATATCTAAGTTTATGATATTGCCTTCGGCTATGAATACTCTTGCTAGAAAAAAAAATGAGCTGGTATAGGTCTACAAGAAGTGCCAAAAAACAGAACCATTATTCAACAAGATTAACCTCATACTGTAGATTTTTATTTTATGGAAACTTTATAAAGTTTTTGTTATGTTGTTGTTAATTTTCCCTCATATCTCAGAAGGAGTTATTATCTTCTCGTTTACTACGTGCAAACCGGGGGAAACAATGACTGGATTATCAGATAAACAGAGTGAGAGCGAGAGAGAAAGAGAGAGAGGGGGAGAGAGAGAGAGAGAGAGAGAGAGAGAGAGAGAGAGAGAGAGAGAGAGAATTGTGTATATATGGCTTTAGGTGTAGTACAGTCGTGGCTAATGAAAACTTCATCTCTGTCACTATTTTTACCAAAATTGTAACTGCTGTAACATTTTCGATGGCTATAGAAAACTATTCAGGAAATCTTGAACGTTAAAGAAGTTCTTGTCAGTGGCTGTAGACCAAATACCAAATAGTTTACTGACTTGATGAGATTAAAATTTTTAGACTACATTCTACTGGAGACTTCATTCTCAAGTATATTTTTAAAAAGAAAGGAGGTAGATAGAGGCATGCCTAAAAGAGCACAGTGCTCGCTGGAAGGACATGCGCGCAAACACTTCTTATCTTCATTATAGGATCTAGCTCTCCATGCCCATACCGGTACTTTCAGTCGAACAAACTAGGCCTTTTTTGTTTTTTTCTTTAAATTTCATGACACGATCAACGGAATTTGACTCTAAAGATTGTCCCCACAGTAGTGTATTTTGGAAAACTCTTTGAAGATCTTAACCCCAGAGAATCTTTACATCATCATCTCCCACAACAATTTCTATACATGTTCCACAGCATTATCTCCCACAAATTGAAGATCTGAGTCTACATCATGAACACATTGCGTACCACATGCAGTGGCGAATGCGTTCATTTTTACTTTACCTTAATAGACCAGTGACCGTATGCATAATCCTTACGTTAGTTAACGCAAGGTGGTAACCATGGGAAACGCCGAAAACATTAGTAGTGTTCACTGTGGTTAACGCAGTACGTTAACTAACGTATGGATTGTGCATAAGGCCACAGTGTCGCAAATGTATGCCTAAGCTGTGCGATGAATTTACGTCATAAGAGGAACCTTGGGACTGAACAGGTCTTCATCTTGACCAGGTGCTGGTACACAAAGTGTTCAAACACTGTGATAGAGCAACGGGTGAGCATGCAATTCTATCAAGCACCGTGTGGATCAGCGAGATTTAACACAGAGTGTAATCTCTACAATAATGCATTTTAAAACAAATCTCCAAAGAGTCTAGTCTGTTCCATAGGTATGAGCATCCAGCCTTTTGAAGACTCATGTCATCACCCACTGCCTCCCACGAGGTGAAAGATCTGTTGTAGCATTCAGACTTTCTTGCAGTATAGGAGACTTGACACTGTCACGGTGTTTAAGAGGTCCCCAGAAGAGCAACAGGTGAGCATGCAGTTCTTTCAGAAACAGTAGGTGGCAAGCTTGACAATACCTGTTGCGAGTGACTTGATCAAAAACTTCGTACCCTGCTTGCTTTAGATGAGCAGTTGTGAGGACCCATCGCTTAAGGATTAACATGACAGTAGTGATATAAACATACGTCATATTCTACATTCAGCACTACGTGAAGATACAGAAAGGAGCATTCTTCAATGGTTGCAACATCAGTAGGGCTTATCTGTCCCAAAGACGTGTCCACCAGACCTAAGTGTGCTTTGCAGCTGGAGTCAAACACCTTCAGCATCTATAGGATAAAATACGCCATAGAAACGGTACATCTGTACGTGTGGAGTCCCACGATAGATTAACACAGGGTGCGCATCCGCGAAGCATTTTTTCAAGTGTCTAATCCTCGGTAGGGAATGTCTCATTAAATTTCGGCATCACTTTTGCGTGGCGCGGATTAGACTCGTCTTTCCGCAAGGTTGTTGATTAGAGAGTATGTCGTGCAGCGAAGCAGCAACTTCTCTTTGAGATCAGTATGAAAGGAGGTAGAGAGATGGCAAATTCGAAGCAACTCAGTGATAGACCACAAGGGTGAGGCCGCTCAGGATTAATTGGGCAATGGGTAGCAACACATTCTTTTAAGCTGACACTGTGAGTTTCGAATCTGTCCAGTCTTAGAGAAAAGGTAATCCGTATTTTTGAAGTCTTTTTCTACTTGAGGGATAAAAATTGGGAGGGGGTAGACTAATTGATTCTAAGGTGTGGGGTGTAAAACCAGTTTGATTCTTAGGATGGGCAGTCTTTTAAAGCCTACAGCTAGTTTATTGTGATCAAAACAGGGACACAGAAAGACCTTATGAACTCGAATTCCGAGTGACCAATCCGTGATGCATGGGAGAAGTTGGGAATCCTCCTGAGTATAGTTTGATACAGAAAATATACGTTCATGTAAAATTATTTGCCGCCTCCCTTTTAAAAAAAAAAAGAAAATCGGTTTCATGGCGTCTGGGAATCAGTTTCTTTACACTGTGTCGCCTACGTGTGTACTATTAGTAGAGCTGACTTCATTTAATGTCTCTTATGGCAAGGTGGCCCTATTCGGGAAACCATGGCCTTCTCACGATCAATATTCTGTGTCATAATATGAGTAAACTACAGTAATTTCTCCCCAGAATATGGTGTTTGGAAGTCGGAAAAAAAATGTCAACGCTTCAAATCAATAGGACTACTTGGGCAATAAACATACAGTAGAAACTCGATATCAAGAATTTTTTTATAAAGTATTTCTTGTTATTAAGTACTTACTTCGCATGCACGGGTTAATTATTATATTCTATCCTTTCATTAAGTACATTTTTTCATGCACCCAGGCATACTTAATATCGAGATTCTAGTTTTTTTTTTAACTTTTTCCCTAAAGCTCCTGAAGAGCTGTATTCTCATAGCAAGGTCGAGGGCTTTAAATAGTTAACTATACCAGTTGCTCACAGGAATTTATAGACATCCTCGCAAATAAATTAGTTTCAACTCGGCGACACCTTGGGGGATAACTGACATTCGAAGAGTTACCACCCCCTACCTACCCAGGCCATCAGACGTTAAATATACGACCTAATAGTTGTAAACCATAAAACTGAATGCCTTCTGTGATACCAGCCGATAGCACCTACACTTAACAGCAACTGTTACTATATTATTTGCCTGTCCATTCCATTGTTGTTTGTTTGTTTTTGTTTTTTTTAAATATGTATTGTTGTTACTATGGTTAATGCTCATGTGTTTCTTTGTAAAACCTGAGTAATAAAATAATCTTGAATCTTGAATCTTGACTCTTGAATCTTGCAAGGAAATTAATAATTTTCAAAGGGTGACAACTCTTATAACGCACACAGTCTATATAGAGATCAATGATCTTTGTCTCCATAATCATCCTACTGGTCCTCTACCTATTTCACACAAGTCTTTAGGCAATCACTCACTCTGTAATTAGAAACGGGGTCCCTATCCTCAAACCTAGACCACGAACCCTACAAATCTGTGGCCGCTACTTAGATCTAGTCGGCCGCAGGTACAAACAAGTCGCTTAAGACTTTCAAAGGAAAAGCTGCGAGCCTAATCGTCTTGGAGGGTATGTCCCCCATCATAGCATTATGTTCGGCTGTCTTGGCTCTATTCATCAGTAAGTAGTTCGAGGAGGTCTCTGTGGTACGCTGTTGTCTACTCTTTCTTAAATCACTAAGCGCTTCGAGCCCCGACTATTAGTATTAGCCCGTAAGGTATGATCTAAAACTCGTGAGCTATTCTCTCTGAGCTGGGGGCCTCTTGGCTCTGCGGAACCTCTTTGGACGCACGCTTCAGTAGCCACAATCGGGCTAAACTCCATCAGTCCATGGCTGTACCTTGTCATTTTCTGGCGCACCGCTGAAGCTAACGGTAACACTAGTTACAGTGTAACGGGGGGACGATGGGGGCCAGTGATCGGTAGCCATCTGTGATGGTGGGTGGTGATTTTCGTGATTGTAGGGTTGTGATCTTGGTTTGTGAATCAATTCAGGTGGTCTGGGCAGATTTTTGGAATTTTTTTCATGCTTCGTCTTGTTTCGCAGATATTCAGATATTCGTGTTGCTGTCTTTGGAGATCAAAATAAAAAAAAAAACAACACCGAGAGGATGAAAAATGCTGGAGAGAAGAAGATTTTTGTTTTAGACACTATTTTATTTAATACATGATGTGTAATATAAAAAGAACCTGCTTCTCCTCCCACCCTTCTCCCTCCCCTGCTCCCTCCCCCTACTCAACATACACATACCAAAGCACAACTCACTTTCTTTCTAAATTGTTTCTGGATTATTGTTATCGCAACCTCTCCATAATCACGACTTTTGTTCATGCTACTGAGAAGTTGCGATTAACCAGGGTCAGCAGTATCAAAGATATTATAGTTTCTTCTGCTGTCGACGAAATGCTCTGGAGACTCTCGAGAAGAAGTTAAGCTTCTCTGTAGTAGAGAGCTTCTTTCATTCTTCTTTCATTCTTCTGTCATCTTTCAATCTTTCGATTGATCTGGTTTGGAGGAAAGACAAAGCACTCTCACGAAACAACCATACGTGAACTACAGGTCAAAGGAGTCGACTATTTACGGTATGCAGTTAGATCTAATTAATTTTCCTCTGTGTCTCTAATTTCTGGTGAGTATGTGAAGGAGATTACCTCAGGTCCTACATGTACCGAATGCATGGAATATTTTAGTTCATATTTCGGCTAGCTTGGGGCTTCCGGTGAGTATGAAAATAAGGCAACTCTGTTCACTTTCTCCGCCGACAGGCCTTTTTAGAACGTTGATGCTGGATAAAGGTTGTCTCCCTTTTCTTATACACCAACATCGCCTCCATCTTTTCCTATTTTCCTCTATCTTCGCACTGTCATCACTCTTTTCCTTTGACGAAGGGCGATAATAACAAGGTGCCGTAAGTACACCAACCAGACGCCTTTAACAATTAGAACCCCCGTGTGTCACAATAGGAAGAGACCTCAATTCTAACCCTCCTCAAACAATAGACTCACCCACCTCTTGGATTGTATACCCTGAATCTGACACGAGGCAACCGGCACGAATGTGAAAACCCAATAAGTTCAAGACCGGAAATGTCAACTTGGCGGCAAGACCACGTGGGGTGGCAACGTACGTCTGGTTAGGTCCCGTTAGCGGTCATATTGTTTCCGTTTCTGGATAATGCGCCATTGTAGGTTTTGAATAATGGGGATGTGCAGGACGTGAGAAACGATGGTGAAAGGCGTAGACAAGAGATGGAAGGATGTAGTGTTGTGCAAGAGTGCCAATCACGTGCGATGGTCAGGTCTCATTGATTGAAGTTAGATCTACGGATCTTTCAGTATGCCATTATGGCGTTCAATACTGCAGCGACGTTATCATCACCGAGGATCGTTGTTGTAGCTAGGATACAATAAGCTTTTCAAGCGTTTACAACATGTCTTCACGTTTGTCCTTCTTGACATATCGGATGTGTCAGATGGAAGTGGCATTGGGATTTGTACACTGCTCTCCAATACACCAAAATTTTCAGGCCCCAATGGCTTCACCTCTTATGATCCGATTTCCCCGATCTCTCGCCAAAACTGCTACTCTAATGATACCAGCATCTGTATATAAAAATGCCTCACTGTTCCCTTTGTTTTTATCTTCTTTAGAGTAGCTGTAGCTATCTAGATAGACACCGAGCTTTTATGGATACAGTTGTACCTGCTTAAGCACTATGCTAAGACAGGTATGGCCATACTGTACCTCTGTGAGCACTGTGCTTATACAGGTAGGGCCATACTGTGCCTCTGTGAGCACAATGCTTAGACAGGTACAGCCATACTTTACCTCTGTGAACACTGTACTTAGACAGGTACAGTCATACTGTACCTCCGTGAGCACCGTGCTTAGACAGATGCGACTATACTTATCGACGCACTATATCCCTCCTCCTNATCCTGGTCTCTAAGCCTATGTTTCTCCCACGTAAATAACAATGGAGAGTAGGGAACGTCCAGTTTTTATAAGGACATTATCAGTACAGTAGAATCTCGATATAAAATATGCCTTGATATAAGGAAAAATAAACTTTATGTTGAGGTGTACTTAATATCAAGATACACCTGTATAACGAAATGATACAATAATAAATTTAGATAATAATGTGCTCGTAAAAATCATACTTAATAACAATGTATACTTATTAAATGAGGATTTAATATCGAGGCTCTATTGTACATGTATTTATCAATACTGGGAATAGGCGCTGTAACTGTTTTACAGTGGGATACGCAAGAACATGACAATCTCATCTGGATTTTAATCAAACAAAGAATGGATGTTGTCTAGAGCTAGTCTACATTCTACATGCTGATTAAGACCGTAAACAAACAGACACCCCCTCGCTGTAAACTTCACTTAGAGTGGCGCACGACAGATTGCTTGATTCATCTTACGATCATCCTTACCACTGTCTGCAACAATATTATCATTGCTGTCTTAAGACGCAGATATCTCTAGGTCCAGAACATGGAAAAATATTTATTTTGGTTCTCGTATGATCTCATTGCCAAGAGTTTAAGTAACGGACAAACTTCGATTTACAGCCTTTCAAGCTTATCCCATTCTAGAGTCCTTGTTTACACAAGACAGTGTATACACCTAACCACAGTAGCGTGTTTCATCTCTTTCAACCTCGCTATTTCTTCACATATTAGGTGTTATACCTAAAAGAAAAAGGGACCTTATCGAACGGAAGATCAACCGTTAACGTGAAAGTTTTGGTCCTATCTTGTACTTTCGAGGTTAAAGCGCTTTAAAGATCATTGCCGTTTGCCTTGGGGTCAACATTGGAGACTTCCGCCCGTTACGTCCGAGCAAGTGGCATTAACAAGGATGTTATATCAGGACAAAAGAATGAGGTGAAGAGCAACTGAGACTCTTCAATCGATGAAGGGTCGGTTATTTTACCATAGACTTGGGGTGAATCTTGTGGCTAAGGAGTAAGTCCGAAACAGTCTTAGTCAACAAAAATAATACAGTATCAATTAAAAACTCTGTTGATATTATCAGTATAATATAAATAGACATCTTGGTGATTTAACGAGGGAGAGTACCACCAACTGAAGGGCAAAACTAGAGGGCTTAGTAAAAGTGCCGATTCAAATAAAGGGGGCGACAGAGAAGACATAAATTTAAAAAACTGTTCTGCAAAAAGCACCGAAACGGATCGCAAAAAAATTGAAATTAAATAGTATTGGTTCTTGATCTGGTATGAATCATCAGGCTATGTCGAAGGACAGCACCGCAGCGATAATAATACAGTTTATTTAGTCATAGACAGGTCATGGACTAGATAGATATTTCGATTGAATCGGTGCTGTTGTTAGAGAAAGCCAATCACTAATCAGATATAATTCAAGATACTAGCTGCCTGCTCTGTGGTAGAACTTTCTTTTCCTTTATGTCTGAACAAGGTAGATCTACTGTATATCTCCCTTTCAACTATGACCTTCTTGTTTCAACCATAAATTTCAAAAAATGTTTTTGAGGTTGTGTGCCTTGGCCATTGTAGAGGCTCGTGTTGTCCAAACAAGCTACTGACAAAAGCAGTAAGTTGTTGTAATGTTTGACAAATTGTTAATTATGATTATTGGAATGTAGGACTAAAATTCCAGGACAGAGAAGCGTTTGAGACCTCATACATAGCCAATGAGACAATTCGGCGCCAGACCACCCGCAACCCTGAAAACAACAAGTGGGTGTCACCGGAGGGCGGAGCCTCGGTGTTTTTGATGTACAGAAGTTAGACAGGGAGTGGGACGGGCTGACGATATTCCTGGGCGGCGGCTGATGACAGACGCGTGCAAAAAATGATTGGAAGATTCTATAATTGACGATCTTTGAGGTTTGTGTACAGATCAAAGGTTTTTCGGCTTCTGGTGAGGCGCATAGCAAAAATAGTAGAGTTGTGTGTGGCTTTTGTTTTTCAAATGTCACGGCTATGTGAACACATTGAAACAGGTGTTGGTGGCATGAAGGGAGGCTACTCATAAGCAGGGGAGTAGGTCGGGAGGAATGATGACGTTGAGGATGGTGTTGACGATGAAATTGATGATAATGATGATGAATAATTTTTGTGCCTGAAGATCTTTTTCGGTTGAAAATTTGCGCTAATTATTTAAATAATAATATGTATGCGTGGAAATCTACCTTCTTACGTCTGCTTTCAAAGTTCCTAATTTTCAAAAATTCTTAAATGATGATGACAATGATGATGATGATGATGATGATGATGATGATGAAAGACACACGTCCGAAAAATTTGGAAATTTTATTAAATTTTTCATGCCACAGTTTTGAGTTTTCTATAATTTTGAAAATGGGGATGATGATGATGATGTGTGTGTAAGTGTGTGTGTGTGTGTGTGAATGAGTGAGTGAGTATATTTATGCAGGTATATGAGTGTGTGATAGTTTGATTTTGTCTGTATGTTTATGTATACCGTTTTTAAATAACTCAGACAATGAACATCTCAATCCCTTTCATTTGCTCTATTTCTATTTCTATTTCTATTTCTATTTCTATTTCTGGCTCTCGGATATGTATTCACTTGCCTTTTTTAAATGTATGTTCTAAACTTGCATTGTCAGTCTTGAAAAAGTGTTTAACACGAAACGTTGACCATTTTGTTAATAAATTCATTATACATTTTTCAAAAAGTTTTGTGTCATTGGGCAGAATCATATCTAATTTTAAAGATGGTGATGATGATAAAGATAATGATGATTTCATTGTTCATTCATGAATTCTTGTCCAGCCGTTGCTTTTTCTTTTACACATATAAACCTCCCTTTTTACTTTTTACTAATCATTATTTTCTTAGCCTGTCGAAACAGCAATTTCCTCAGAAACTTTGCGAAGTATAGTTTAGTCTATGTTTTAATAAACATTTTAATAAACGGTTAAATTCTTTTTATCCAGTTTTAAGTGTATTTTATATTTCATATTTTTATGATGATGTTGATGACGATGAATGCCTACTTTTTACGTCAGTTTTAAAATTCTAAATTTTTTAAAATTCTTAAATGAAGACGATGATGATTATGGTGGAACCTCGATATTAAGCACTCTTTATCAAAATACCTTATGATCAAGTATGGCCTTTGCATGAATGGATTCATTTCATTATTCAGTTTGATTTCGATATAAGGTATACTTCATTATTGAGTATCCCCTTTCTATACACGGAAGCATAGTTATTACTTCATATCGACGTTCTACTGTAAATTCTTATTATTATAGTTCTCTTTACGTATTTATTCATGTTCATGTCATGTCTTGTCATATGTTAATGTTTCTAGAGCAATGAAGATGATAACGAGAGATGTTTAATGCCAAAGACAACGAACGTATAAAGAACAGTACCTGACTCATGGAAAGGAGATTTGGTCTCAGAGACACTTGACGAAGCC
>JAWQUT010001011.1:58672-72729 GCA_033807755.1 Ellobium chinense
TGCCTCCTATGATATTTTAACAGCGTCGTGGATCAGTGTAGCCGAATGGTTGCGGCGTTGAACTCACGATCTAAATGTCGTGGGTTCGATTCCCGATGAAGGTCGTGATGTAAGTACCTTTGGAGAAGTATTTCATCCAAATATTTGTCAGTCCACACAAGGTTAAATGGGTACTTTGGCTGAAGGCAGTGAAAGATACCGTCAGAATGCTAGTGATCACAGCCTCCAGATGGCAGCTGCACGTTGTGTTCCCCAGGGAGTTGAGAAAGTCTTAGAGTGATCAGGCCTGCTGGAGTAATATTATTGTGAGTGTGAAGTCGCGTGAGTGGGCATTAGCCTGATAGGAGACTTGTAAACCGCATTAATATCACTATTAATACCTTCCATTCTCTTACCCCCAGCTCCCCCCTCCCCTCCCCCTTTCACATCCATAGTACTCCCTCCCTACCCCAAACCTCATTTCTTCGAATCTACAGGTAACCTTTTCGTGATGTGGCGAGGCAATAATTCCAATGTTTCGCTTCAAAAGGATTTATCTTGGATTTTCCACCAAAACCGTTTTTTTTTTTTTTATTTTCTTGCACTGTTGAAACATAGACAAGTCCTGATAAAATCATATGACGAAAATGTGAATGCCTATCTTACAGTATTTTACAAACAATTTTGAGGTGGCAAAGAGCTATCTTTAACAGACAATTTCATATTTTTTTCTTTAATAAAAAACGGTATAAGCAAGGATGAGCTCTTGTGCAACAAGAGATTAGAATTTTCGGTGTCACTTTGGACCTCCCTCATAGGTACATAAGTACTTTAAAAGTTCAAAGGTCTTCGTACGATATATTCCCGTCTGACAATATTTGAAGGGTTTCATGTCAAAACGCGTTATCCACCAATATGAATTTTTAGCTTATTCTACATACTTCGTGTAGCAGTAGGAGTATTTAGTATACATGTATATTTCCATTCCATAGAAGGACATTTGATCTATATTATTTAAGACTTAAATTACTCCTTTCACATAAAAATATGCTTTGAATCTGGTCTGTTTTGCCACAACCCCCGAATGGTGTATAATGCGTTTTGCCATGAAGCCCTTCATTTCCTGGTAAATTAATACTTTGAAACTACGCCCATTTTCCGTGTCTCCTGCATGCGTAAAATGCTTAAAATCTGCACCTTGAACAATACTCTGATCACAGACATTGCATGCAGATCAGTACTCAATGGGACAAGTAATAGAACTTTACTTGTAAGACGTGAAAAATACTCCACATCTTCTTTGTTGTTGGCCTATAATATCGTATTTAGTATTTCACATGAATGAGGATCAGAGAAGAACCGAGATCGCAAGCAAGCATTTAACTGGCGTAAATATATACAATTCATTAAAAAAAAACTGGAACCTTCTTACATTTTTGTGCTTTTTCTTTATTTCTAAAGTATCGTCAGTGATTCGAAATCGACCTAAATTTCTGCGAAAGAAAAAAAAATTTGCGCTTGACCTGATTTGTCGCATACGACATCATCCGTCAATACATAGGAAGCGTTTGAGAGAGTCCTTTTTAGATTGTACTTAAAAATATTTTTGATGTGTGTCGGGTGAATTTCGTGCCAAGTCTAAACAGTCTAGACAACATGTTTTCACCTCAACAGCGGATCTTTGGGGGAAAAAAACCCCAAAAAACATAACCTCAAATCCTCCCCAGGAGCCCTAACACACCCTTCGATTAATCAAGCTAATTTTTTTTCCTGATTGAACGATGGCGTAATCAAGTAGGAATTGCTATTAAGCAGAGTTGTACGTTAATCGGTTATTTACAGTGGAACCTCGATATTAAGTACTCATTTATTAAGTAGACTTAGTACGAAATATTAGTTTGAATCTAACATTACATTCTTCAGATGGACCCCGTTATTAAGTAAATCTAATATAAGTTACATAACAATACATACTTTGTCCATGCTCTGAGGCATAGGCTACTCTTTATTGAGTTTCCACTCTATTTGATAGGAAGGAGTCAAAGCTTTTCTTTCTGCCCTGATTTTTTTTCTCTGTTTATCATCCAAACCCGTATGTGGCAGAGACACCATTGTAATTTTAGAAAAAAAAAAGTTTTGTTTTTTTTTCCTACATTTCGAAAACTTTAAACAAATTCGGTTTTCCCTAACAACAGCACCGATTTAGTCGAAATATCGATTAAGTCCATGACCTGTCTATGACTAAATGAACGGTATCATTATCGTTGCGGTGTTCTCCTTCTTCAACATTGCCACAAATTCCAGGACGATGAAAACCCTTTAGATAAAAAGTGAACGCTTGCTATAGGTACTTTAATTACATTATTCATCCCTCTTCCATTGATTGAATCCAGTTTCTGTGCTTGGGTCATCATATTCGAAAACACGTATTTTGGCCATCACTGGGTTCAGGGGATGTTCGAATCGAAGACGTCAGTGCTGACATATGTATGTATTCTTTCCTGCGTGTTATATGTTTAAAAGTTTAAGGAAGAGCTGGACTGTATCCTCGTACAAACATTTTACATGCATTAATTGGATCAAATTCTTCACAAAATTGCGCCCTTCTTAAAGTTATTGAGCAAATACAGGTATGAAGATGTCAGTGATTGGCTATATAAGGTTTTAACACCTCTCATTAACTTATCCAGGGGTCCCATGCCAAAATACTTTCCACACATGTTGTTAAGCTCTTTCTCCATATTTTGACACAAAGAAAAATGCCCCTAAACCAACTGGATTTTGAGAACTTAGGCAGTGAAGTAGAATACCTAATATTTTAGGCCTTTTGCACTCAGTAAACAGGGTAACCTTACCCACCTAGCGAGAACCACAAATTTTATACTTGAGAGGCTAAACCTCACCTATTCTGAGTCTACAGATGTATTTGCACCTATCTAAGCCTTTGAAATTCAAATCCAACCTCTTTTCCCCCTATCCATAACCAATTTTCTGATTTAATAGGGACTATTTCAAAATTGCATACTTTTATGCCAGGTGTTATTGGCAACTTCATAACAAAAATTCCGAACCTGACATTAGAAGTGACCTGAAGTTTTGGAACAAAGTTATAATAAATCGTGAATATGACCTAACTTGTGAGATACGACCTTTTACATCAACATGGATGACATGTCAACTAGGTGCATTATCCAACATTTGAAATTAGAAAGAAAAAAAAATGAAAACATCTATAGAGTGAACCATCATACTCGTCGGCCACGCACTTTTGGAGTCACTAGACCAGACTGTGGGATTACTTTTCACGTCGTTACTGACAAAAACTATCCAAGATAACAACATTCCACGACCTTTGCCTTTCAAGACCATATCAGACTATTAAGACCTAATTTCTTTTTTGTTTACAGTCTATTCCGGATAATTGCAACTCTCTTATATGTCATTTCCGCGTAATCACATTTGTCAAGTATCAATATCCGTATGCATATATTATATAGCATATGTTAGTTAACATACTCCGTTAACTACAAGCGAACACTATTATTATTCTACTTATATTTTGGGAGTGTCCCGTGGTTACCGCAGGGCGTTAACTAACGTAAGAATTATGCATACGGCCACAGAAGATCGTTCTTCTGGATAAAACAATCACTGTATAATCATAAGTTCTTTTACTTGCACGTTTTCCCCATCTCCCATAAAGTTAACATTAAGCGGATTCGACTGTATTTTGAAATTCACTTTAAAAACGTGAATTGTTTTCCCAATGAGAATTTTGTAAGCGACATGCTCCACGCATAACCTAACAAAGTACGGCACGCAGATCTATAAAAATGCGACAACAGAGGAGTTGAACTGTCTGTGAGCATTCATCCATTCCTGTCTCCTCTACCTAAGTGTGCGTCTTCGATCTGTAGGATCTGGTGGATGAAGGACTCACCTTTGTTAGTGTTGGAAGTAGAACCCGCAGGACAGAGTAAGATGATATTAGCGCTACTGTGAGCAGTTAATTGCTGGAAGAATTTCCATATTATGTGAGCCATCCTATAACATGCAAGGGAAACGGGATTGCAAGAAGTTTGAAAACAGCCACCTTTCTTCCTTTTTTAAAAATATCAGCCACATCAAAATAATCCATTTTTAGTGTGTTTATTGGTGTGGGTTTGAAGCATGTTGTAGGATGGCCCACATTTGGAAACCCTTCCCTGCATTTTTCTAACCAGCGCGGCTTACTTTTACAGAACCCCTTTGCTAAGTGCAGTTTTATTAGAATGAGACAGTTTCTTCTTTCTCTTGTAAAGTTTTTTTTCTTCATTGGGAGGGGGCAGACGGTGGGAGGGGGGCGTTTATCAGGTATTACACTCAAGCGACGAGTTGGTTCTTGAAAATCGCATTTAGGCGTTGATTCAGAAAAAAACAAAAAGACTTTTACTGCGCTTCTTGAATATGCGATCTTTATTTTCATTAACAGTCCAAATCTTAAGCGTTCACTGTTAGCGCTTTCCGTGTGGAAGGTTAATTAGGTATTTTCAGCTCTATCACGTGACCTAGGAAATCTTGCTCACACGTTGGTTTGTTTACATGCTCTGCTCATGTATGATTACTCGTCACTTATCAAAATATCCTAGCAATCCCTACATCACGTGGTGTAACTGACCCGTCTGAAAATACCTCATTGAAATAAACAGGGTATAAGTCAGTTCATACAACGCAGATGTGCTCACTTTTGGTTGGAACTTACTCACAGTGTGAGCGAAATTTGCTCGATAAAACTTGGCGCGTCGCATTGTTTTTAGTTTCAGAGTTCATTTGAAACTGAAATTTAACCAGAGCAACACGATGGGTCTCTGAAGGCACAGGGGTAGATATTTGGGGAGGATTCCATGTGGTAACTGGCCGTAAGGAGTTACGCCTCGACTGATGCTCCTGTTTCGATGGGCATTACCATTAGTGTTAGGGTTAAGGGTAGGGTTAGGGTTAGGGGGATAGGATAAGGGTTAGGCTTGTATTAGTACGTTATTCGGAATTAAGGTACTGACCGCAGTTGTAGGAGTTACCACAAATGGAAATTCCTCCGATATTTGCTTAACAGTCTAAAATGTCCACATTACTTGTTTCAAAAACTTTACACGTGTAGCCTACATTTTTTTTCTGCTTGACCATTTCTGAGAAAACACCGCAGGAAAGTCGGGATTTTCACCCTCCAAACATCGCCATTACTAAGGCTGCATACAACCGTGAAGCAAATAACTACCCCTGTCCCTTTAAATTTAAAGAGCGCATCGAAATTTATTGACTAACAAAATATGCACTCAAATTCTCTCCATAGCAACTCCTAGGGAAGGTGGGGCATGGGGAAAATTTGCACTCATAGAGTTGCGATTCTCCATGACTTTAGTATGAATTAATGCAGAATAACATTTTGTTAATAAATAACATTATGATAAAGCGGAAACTGCGATAATGCGAATAATAAGCGGAATGCTTTGCATAGATGTGATAATATCTTAACGTTGTTTTCATTCTGTTTTGTGTTTTGCAGAAACTCCACAGAAGTCACAGATCCAAGATCTTTGATACAAAGTGAGGACCTAGAATACTACACCGCTCCACCATTATGTACGCCTGCATCCTGATCCCGCGAGAACTGAGCCTCGTGTTGACCCTTCACCCCAACCCCGTGCACGTGCTCGAGATGTCTGCCACCGTCTGGAGCAACGCCCACCTCTCGCCGGGTACGGTCTTCTATCCGGATGAAGGGGAAGTTAGGCTGGACAGGCTAGACAACCGGACAGTGTTGCGAGATGATGATGTGAGTATTGTGGTGTGAGTATGAGAGAGAGAGAGAGAGAGAGAGAGAGAGAGAGAGAGAGAGAGAGAGAGAATGAAGGAAAGGGACAAGATCGAGAGGAGAGAAGCAGTGAAAGAGAGAGTGATTGAGAGAGAGAGAGAATTAAATTACTGTAGCTGTCCCAGAGCTTTCTGTTATCTACATAACCATATATTAGCAACTGATGCTAACCCGAATTCCAAGAAACAAATCCAAATTTTCGAGTTTGTGAAGAGTGAACTTATGGGTAAAATTTGACATACATTGTAAAGTGACATGAGTCTATCTTATGCACGACAAACGAGTGTCATAAAATCATCCAGTTACAGTGGAACCCTGATAACACACCCAGTCTTCGGACCAACTTTTCTAGGGCGTGATATCAGAAGTATGTATTGCCTAAAGTTTTTTTTTTTTTAATATGGAACAAAATTGTTGGGAGTTTTGAATGAAAATCTGCTAGGCATGGAGTGCGTTTAAGCCATGGTTATTTTGAAGGGTTCCACTGTTAATAGTAAGTAAACTACGAAGTTCTCTACCACAGAATGATCATTTACTTCCCTTTGATCAGTAACTTCTCTTTGACTCAAATGGGCAGCAACGAATTTCAGAGACAAGAACAGTAGTTATCGTTTGTCCAAGGTAAAACTTAGCGTCTTCAAGACCCCACCTTTTCTGCCCTAATGCCCTCTCCCTCTCTCTTCGATCATCAAAACGCGTCCTCACCCCTGGTGACGCCTCTGCACAAGAACAACACATAACGGCCTTCAAATCAAGATTTGCACTAGAGAAAGAAATCGAAAATCGGAGAGTCATGAAAATGGAAGGAGGGAGTGGGGAAGAGGGGGTGTGATGGGAAGGGGAGAGGCTCTATAAGTAAGTATACGAAAGTATAAAGCGCACTTAAATCATACTTAACATCATAACAGTTGACCAATATCAGATGGTATCAATTTATTCATTTCACACCAAGATAAGTAACCAACCCCATAGTGAAATACCAACCAGTAGGCCTACGGTTACCTCCCCCAACAAACCCCTTCTCAAACTCCCTTCACCATCCGCTATGCCTTTGAAGCGCGTAAGCCACAAATCACTGCTAATTTCCTGAACGCCCCAAACTCGTGTGGGATGTTGTCAGTACAAGGCCAGCAGGAGACCACCCATAGTGGAAAGCTTTCAAGATAAATACACACACATCCATTCTCCTCCTACCAACGGTCAGTGTGGCACGCGCAAAGGTCACCTGGGACCTCAGCGGTGACGTAACGGTGGTCAGTTGAACGTGATGGTGCAAAATGGTGCGTTGTTTTCTCTGTCCGTACATACGGCAGACGTACGCGTTACGTTTTGTGTACATTACACCCGGGTAGGGAGGCCGCAAGGGAGAGAACAAGGTAAATTTTTGCATGAGTTACGTCCCCTGTGAGGTTTGTTCTTGTCATTCGAAACCAGCCGGAGTACGGCACGAGCAGGCCTTGGGCATGCGCAAATAGTTACTTAGCATTACCCTCTCAAGGGACATAAATCCAAGCTTTCGGATGTCTTGGAATCCTTTTCATGTTCCTATCTCGCCTCTTGTGAATTTGCGACTTCGATACCTGTGTCTACTACTACTACTACTACTACTACTACTACTACTATGACAACCGGAAACACAGCAGAAGTATTTTATAATTTCAAATCCGTCATGCGATTACGATTATAGTCGCCCCGACTACACTCGCGATACCTGAATAACTTATTCAGCGAAACTGAGGGAAGCCACTGTCACTGTCTATGTGGATGAAAGTATGGAGAGATCGTGTGTGGCGTGTGTGTGCTGCGGGGAGGGGNTGGGGGGGGGGGGGGGGGGGGGGGAGGGGGAACAGAGATCTCTGGGAGTCCACTGAGAGCCCGGTTTGTTCATGAAAATAAACAATAGCCATTTGATCTACTGCGCTCACAGGAAGGGCTAGAAAAGCCTTACCGCTGTCTAGATTCTTGTGAACGTCTGGGATCGTCTCGTCTCAACGCATGAACTGACAAGAGTTGGCCTTGGTGGTACACAATGCGCGTCTGTCAATAGATCATATCCCGTATGGGCTTGGCTAACCATGCTAATGTGGGGATAATACAGATGGTTTCGCATAATCAGAAGTGTTTGGGGGCATGGAAAAAGTCGTTATTGAAGAAAGTTTGCGGTTGCAAGTACCCAGTATATAACTAACGGTGAGCATACTTAATATGAACACGCTTAGTACGTATACACGGATACCGAGTACATTACTTTTGGTTTCGATTTTTCTTCTCTAAGGGTACGTGAATGGTTAATACACTATATTTCCGTTAATAAGGACAGTTTTGGTCGGCCCCAAGGTGTACGCATTATCCGTGTTTGAATGTATACGTACATCTGGGCCTGACTTGTCTCAATGGATGAGATGAGTCGGCAGCCCATGTACATAAGAACACAATGCGCGTCAGTCAATAAATCATCTCCCATATTGACATGGCTAACCATGTTAATATGGGGATAAAACAGTTAGTTCCATATAATGGTGACTCTTCTTAAGTATTGAAAAAGAAATGTTAATAAAGAGTGTTGAGGATGCGACTATGTGGTGATTTCTATAGTCCGTGCGTGTGGGCTGTCTGATCTAGACTAGATGAGCTCATAAAAACGTCAGGCCTTAGTGGAACCAATGGACGTTCTGTCAGTGGATCATCTTCCGTATGAGATTTGCTAACTACATATTTAATATATGGATAATACTGTTGCCTCCTTTTAATCGCAATTCTTCCTAAGCATTGAAAAAAAATGTTATTAAAGAGAGTTGCTGTTATCCAGTGACTTCTATATTCAGCACGTGTGGGCTGTCTGATCTAGATGAGTTGATAGAAGCGGGAGGTCTTGATGGAACACAATGAGGGTCTTGTCAGCAGATCATATCCCATATGGACTTGCCTAACCATGTTAATATGAGGATGATACAGATAGCCCCGCTTAATCGTAATTCTTTGGGAGCATGCAAAAAGTTACAATAACCATGAATAGTAACTATCAATCGACGTTTAAAAGCTATCTAGGATTTGGAAAACAGACGTTAACATTTTTTGCGATTATAACGCGCGCCATTTAGGGGAATGCAATTAAGCGATATCGATTGGAGCTGTCTGTTACCAAGTGGTCTTCAACTGTGTGTCCTCCACTGATGATAAATACTAATCTTCGCCTATTTGTCCATGTGGGTTCCGTCTGGGCTCTATCTGAACTGCCACATGGACCACAAGAGGGCATTGTTTATAGACAAGAAAGACAACCATGCCAATTGTCGTATATTTGCGAATGCATAGTTATATTTAAAGAAATCAGGGGAAGATAATTGCTTCACAGACTAAACAATCCACATTGTTTTATCAAGAATTTCAAGCACGTACATTTTCCTTCCATCTGACCATTCTTGAGAAAACACGCTGGAATGTCAGGATTTTCACTCTTCCTACGCGGTCAGTACTCATCCTGTCAGGCCAAAGAATAGACTCTTCCAGTTTTAAAGTTTAATAAAAAAAAAGTAATGTAGACTTTGTACGCTGTATAGTAACTACCTCTGCCCTGTCTCTTTAAGAAGAAGGCACACAATTTCTGTAAGCCATTAAGCTCAAACTGAGAAACATCAGTAGATTTGATTGACTACTGATCTGAAAAAAAAAATAGTTATTGACTGAAACATGGCGTATTTTCGGAATTATAAGGAACACAATTTTCAGTCACAGTAGAATTTCTTTACGGTGCTACGAAAATGGTCACAGTCAGATTTTGACCACTTTTGAAAAAGGGTACCTTGTTGTTTATAAAATCAAGACCCCTGTTGGCAAATTCAGAAGAAGATAAAAATGCGCCAATATTTTTCCGGCCCAACTTTTAGTTGCAAAGATACATGCTGACTCTTTCATACATTGCCATGACAAGAGTTTGCCCAACGTTCTCTCAGAAGTGTGCAAAATTACTCAGAGTATTTTCAAAGCACAGTGAAGATTTGTTGGGGAACCTGTCTGCTGAAGTTTGTTTCAGATACTCGTTTTCTTCCGTTCGGGTCTATCTTTGAATTCTGTTTCTTTCCCAGGTTCGGCGAGTCTATGGTTGCTATGACGCCATCATGAACATCAATGGACAGGAAGTGCGTCACTGCAACTGGGTGCGATTCGTCAAGATGACGAACGACCCCGAAAGTGCCAATGTCATCAGCTCTAAGGTCAGAGGTCAGGCTTTCTATCAGGTCACCCGCCCTATAAAGCCCAACGAAGAAATCGTCGTACTGTTTCACCTAACAGCCGAACGGTCCTTATATGACCGAATGACGTCATCACCTTTTGCGTCGCACTCTCCAACCCTAGCTCCTCATCCGTTGTACAGTGACATGCAAACGCCGTTTGTGCCACGGCCCGCAGACGACAAAAACAGTAGCATGTTGACCTCGACCCCTATATCCATGGCAACGGCGAGGCGAAACTCTCAAAGCGAAGGTTTACAAGGTCAGAGGAGATCCTTGACTTTTGGATCGTCGTCGTCTTCATCGTCATCGCTTTATGCCTCACCGTTAATTGAGACCCCGAATAACACTCGCCAAAAGAAACGCAATATTCCTCACGAGTCCAGCTTTACTTCGCCCATGTTTACTTCCTCCAGTTCCTCCCGAGAAACAACTGCAAGTGAAGACCAATCAAGGGAAGTTACTGTCGATGCTTCATCAACCAAGGAGGATGATGATCGACCGGAAGTCATGGTTTCTTGCCCAAAACGAGAATTGGAGGAGACGTCGAGGAAAGATGATGACGTAAGTGTGAAGGAAGAGGAGATAACTGCGGAGGACAGTGATGATGTAAGTGGAGAGTTAAAAATAGACGAAGATGACGTCAGTGATGACGCCATTGATCATGGTACGACCAAAAGACCCTTTGTCGATTCCACAAATGAAACATATAATGTGAATGAAGATAGCGAAAAACGTGATACAGTTATAAACAATGCAAATACTGCAACGTCTGGTGTAGAAAGTGTCAAAGAAGTGGTTGATGATGTTAGCAATGTTGAAGATCCACGTCCATCCTTATCGGAGCCAGTGTCGCCTTCCCCAGTCCCAGCGGAGACCACAGGCTCCGCCCCTGAAGGACAGGATCAAGTCACAAGCAGTACCAATCTGTACCAACATTCCGTTAGCCATGGCGACCACCATCATTCATCAGAGGCAGCAGACTGCGCAAGTAAGTTATCAGTCGCGAACAGCCAATCAGGGCTTGAATCCAGGACAGAGATATCGGTATCCAGGACCAACGACCATTCACCGTCTTCGGTATTTGGAGATGACAGGGGGCGTTCCCACAGCTTGAGCCAATCAGGAGAGCTTAACCTGTCCCGTCGTGGTGACGTGCGTGCTAGTGAGACGGAGAATATATTTTCATCACCTAATGAGACAAGGCCTTTTCCTACTAAGGTAAGATCCATCCATCCATCCATCCATCCATCCATCCATCCATCCATCCATCCATCCATCCATCTGTCGTCCGTTCATCTGTCCATCTTTCTGTCCTTTCTTTATCCATCCATCCATCCATCCATCCATCCATCCATCCATCCATCTGTCCATCTATCTGACCTTTCTTTATCCATCCATCCATCCATCGTCCACCCATCTGTCCATCTATCTGACCTTTCTTTATCCATCCATCCATCCATCCATCCATCCATCCATCCATCCATCCATCCATCCATTCATGTCCATCTACTTTCCAGTTCCGAGGAAGTCCGACGTCCATTCGCTCTCTGGACCTGCCATCGACGGACCCCCTTAGCCACCCGCCAGTGAAGAGATGCCGGGAGCGAACCTGGTGGCCTTGTGACGTGTGTGGCAAGAAGTTTGATCGGCCATCTTTGTTGAAACGTCATACAAGAACACATACAGGTACTCACATACACATACAGTATATATCATTATCACTTATATATTATTATGACTGTCACCACTCTTTAAATCAACATTGGGCAATAACAAGTTTAACAAGTATATTCAACATAAACTCAAGACCATAACAGTGTTATATAGGTGGACGATACAATATTCGACGGGACATGATCAGATTATAAACCTTTAGGCATGTTATATTTTCGGCAGTACAAACTATACAGACCACCTCTAGACCACAAGTCACTGTTCATTCATAGCAGTTATTAATAGCAATCTCCTTGATCGCAGCTATTGTTTTACTGGAACCGTTTTTGTTCAGAAAATAGAAGAATGTAATAATTATACATGTAGAAGTCAGTATATATCTAAACTGTATATATATATATCTCAGCAACTTGATTTATTAGCATTTTTGTCCTATGTTTTCAATTAAGCCGGGCTAACTGTAATTCTCACCACCGCTCAACGTCATCATTTTGCGCCTACCGTATTGCTACCAACACCAGCTATCCATATTATATAGTCTAACTACCAACACCAACCACAATCTTCTAATGCTAAAAACACCAACCATCGATTTTCCATTACCAGCAACACCATCCAACCATCATGTATTGCTCCCATCGCTTACACCAACTACTGTACTATACAGCACTATGTTATCGCCAGCACCATCCATCACTCTTGCCCTATCCTTTTGCTCTGCTATGGAATACGGAAGATAGTCAACATGTTCTGTTGTTTAGGCTACACATGCACCATAATGCAGTCATTGTCATCTATGTGATGCAACCCCCCCCCCNCCCCTTTCCAAAAAAAAAATCTAATGTATTGTATTCTATACGCATCTAGATTTACGTATTGCCTTGAAAAAACTTATGCCCAGTAAACTTCTAATTCTGATCTAAATTCTGATCCCTTTTGGTTCAGGTGAGAAGCCACACGCCTGTGACGTGTGTGGGAAAGCCTTCTCCACGTCCTCCTCCCTCAACACCCACAGACGCATCCACTCGGGTGAGAAGCCACATCAGTGCAAGATTTGTGGGAAGAGATTCACAGCCAGTTCTAATCTTTACTACCACCGGATGACCCACAATAAGGTACGTAAATACGTAAGCGCTGCACCTTAAAGGGCAATTACAAAATGTACCAGACTTATATATACTCTTTTAGTTTAGGCCCATAGGATTGTTTGAGAGCTTGCGAATTAACGATGGTATCTTTTACCATCGTAAGAATTACACTAATGCATCGGTGCTGAATGCACCTTTAATGGACTTCAACATGCAGAGTTAATGTAATTCTTATGATAGTAAGAAATCCCAATGTTAATGCGCAAGCTCTCAGTTAACAACGCTGGAAGACGCACTACCCTATATGAATATGAACACTACAAGTGGCGTTCACAAGAACGATTTTTTAAAAATTCGTTTGTTTGAGGACAAAGAGAGAGAAAGAAGGAACAGTGCTCATTTTAAGTATTACTACCAAGAGAATGACTTTTTCTATTTGCTTAATTTGTTGAAAAGGCTGTCGAAGTATTCCCAATTGTTTTTTGTTTTTCCACTACACTGTGCATTCTTTCTCTTCCTCTCTCTCTCTCTCTCTCTCTCTCTCTCTCTCTCTCTCTCTCTGCTTTTTTATTGCCTTACCAAACATGGCGCTGTAAGTAGCGAGCATACGAAAAGTCATGTGATGAATCTCAGTGTTATTCTTGTCTACATGACTTTTAAAGGGCGATAAGAAAACACCTTAGAGTTATTACCCCTTCATTCCACGCCGTACGTCCAGATCCACTGAAAATAACATAATTGCCACGCACTGCACTAAGTAGAAGTATCGAAAAAGTTACTGTTAAAGCAGAATATTGTCCTTTCTAGACTATATTAAAATCAGCAGGTAATCGCAACCCTATTATATAACTGTCTTTTCTATACTTCCAAGAAGTTTCGATCATGCAGTTTACAGTTTGACACAAAGAGCATTATTTTTTTGTAGCATTCATTACTGTATTTTTTCTCGCTCTGCCACGTTTCATTACGAACTGTCCTAGATTCAGTTCTGGGCCGAGCATGCATTACATCAGGTATCTTGAGTTCTACTCTACTCTTCAGACATTCTAATTTTTGTTGTAAGTAATGTCCACACTTGTTCCATTCCCAGGAAAAGCCCCACAAGTGTGACTTGTGTTCCAAGTCATTCCCAACCCCCGGTGACCTCCGGTCCCACATGTACATTCACAATGGCTCCTGGCCCTTCCGGTGTGACGTGTGCAACAGAGGTTTTAGTAAACAGACCAATCT
>JAWQUT010001012.1:15318-26564 GCA_033807755.1 Ellobium chinense
CAACAACAACAGCAGTAATTGCTAAGATTAATATGAGAAATTATTTTATTCTCATCTTCACTCCATTACAAGGTTTGAGTCATTTTCTTTACGATAAACTGGTTAGATCGACACAAAATTAAAATGTGCGAAGATGTAATCAACCTTCATTTACCCTGAAGGGAATATGTTTTATAATGCAGTACAATGCTTTACATTTCATGAATGAATATACAAGCACAATGACTATACAAGAATGCATTTGGTACGTAATATTAACACAAACTAAATCTAACACAATCATTGTTAGTTGCCCTGGCCCCTCCCGAGCACCCACTCCCAGCTCAAAAGCCAAGTACTCATTCACTCATTCACATCCTGTGGGGTGGGGAAATAGGAGTAAAGGATCTTTCCCAGGTGCATCACAAGGTAAACCGCCCATCGGAGAGTTGAACCCACAAACCCAAGACTTGACAGTCCTCTGTTCGTGAAAATAACTCGCAAGCAGCACGGGCATTCATGAATGAAGGAGACACTGACTAATGACGTGTTTCCTGACACGACCTGCCAAATCGTTATATGTTGTTTTTTTTTCGCTTTTGCGCAAGAGCATCAAGACTCTTTCCGTGAATGGCTTCCAGGGTTTTTCTCAGGGTTGCCAGACTTGGCTCTTTCGGAGCCAAATACCTAAATTCAACTGTGTTGAGAGAGACGTTGCGATACTTTTTTATTTTTGCTTTATACATATAACCACTAACGGTTTCAAACAATTGATTGGGTGGAAGTACTAAATTATCAAAAAACATCATCCTGGCTAGTGGATACGCCCCTTATCACAAATGCCATTATGGCGGGGCAGGAGTCTCTAGAACATACGAAAATCTGCACTGAGATCATGTGCTTCCTTTGACCAGTATTATAATTTGGAGGGAGGAGGGGACGATGCAAACAATGACTCTGACGTAACTGCACCAATAAAGGATGTATGTCAGCATATTCAACTTTAATATATATTAAGATCCACAGTTATGTAGATCTCGACCAGGTCTTAAGTTATTTGTGCCACGTTGATATGGTTTGGGTGGACCTCTGTACCAAGTTTGTTACATAAGCGCCCATTAGTAAATGGATTACGACCTCACCGTAGGACAAACATGAAAGTCATATTTGAATTCACTATTCAGTGCTTCTGAATTTTAGATGCCCGTCATTTAAGAGGCGATGCCACAGCAATGCTGTCGGCGAGACATGGCTAATTTGAGTTTCCAGTATGCAAATGTCTTTTCTGTATGATATACCGGTATATTCTGTGGTTCACTCTCCTCAAGGCGCCGGTGAGCACATGGGAAACAGGTGATTAAAAGAGGTCCTAAAGTTACTTGACATCTGCAAATATATGAACAAATTGATAGCGGCATTTATATAGTCTAGAGACAAGAGAAACAAACCAGCAACAACAAATATATTGTTGTACTTATAACCGAGATAGAATTCCGGCTGAATTAGTTGATAAATATAGAAACAGATTCGAGGAAACAGGTTGATAATGTAGATGACGACAATAACAAGCAACATCTTCTCGACTTGTTTCTCTCTTCTTGAAACTAGGCTGGAGTTGGCTTCTGATCTTCGTGACTCTCCCTCAGAAACTTTATGCCGCCATGTTTCCGAGGCTTTCTTTAGACAGTACACTGTGACTGCAGAACAGGTGCATAGAATAGTGAAAGTCAGCATAGGCTGCACAATAGCTATGATTCTGTAGTACTCCATAAGATCGGGATTGTCCTTAAGAAACTGACTGATCACAAACACAGTAATTGTTCGGTTGAATTCTGGGCTAAACTCATAAGTAATAGTGTGTATGAAGAATACGGCAAAATACGCACCAAATGTGAATAGAGAAGTCAAAGTCACCATTATGAGCGTGAATCTAGGAGTGAAAATCAACTTGACCTTCAGGGGCATTGTCACACTTAAGCATCTTTCTATGGACACGTATGAGGCCAGAGAATTGGACACGAAGTTTGAAAACACAGAGAGGTACATTAGAACAGGCAAGGTAGCGTTGAAGTACGAGGCCCCCATTGCTGGGGAGAACACTGTGACTGGTCCATAAAATCTATGGAGAAAAGCGCTGAGGCACCTTAAGAGGTCCCATATGGCAAGAGACGTCAACGCCACGGTCACGCTGTCTTTAAACCTCTGCCAACAAAAGACAATGATGTTAATAACATTGGTCGCAACGCCGAAAAGAGATATAAAGAGAAGGATCCAGGAGTCAAGAACAAGACTAAAAAGCTGAAATGTCGCTTCATCCATGTCAATCAGTGTTTCAGCTGCCTGGAGCTCATTGCCTGCCTGGTTTTTAGATACTGTGAATGCTTCTGATAGCTGGCATGAGGATACAGTCGTTTCCTTAAGTAGTGAAGACATATCTGATATCCTGCAATTTTCTTAAATAGACACAGATAAAATCAAAAGTGGTACCAATAACAACCTGCAATGTACAGTTGGTCACGTTTCACAAGCGTTATTAAAAAAAACCACAGAACACACACCGGGTACGAGATCCCAAATGTTCTTACATGCGACTTTTGAACTGAGTTCATCCACCTGACAATTTGTAGTCAAGTTTCACACGCGTCACTAAAAAAAACCCAGAGACCACACATCGGGAACGAGATTCCAGATGTTCTAATAAGTGGCTCCTGAACTGAGTTCATTCACCTGACAATCTGATGAAATGGGTGATGCTGCCAACTTAACATTACAGACGAATTACTTTAGGTCAAATGAACTTCAACGACAGAAAACCCCGAACGTTTACTGGTCGTAAAAGACCCAACCACATCTCAATTGTTTCTGAATCCTTAAATCAAATCGAACGTAATTTCGCTCCAAGTCAAAAGTGCCGCAAATCACAACGCTCCCACGCGAAATTACCAAAATTCATACACCGAGTTTGTCATATCGTCATCATGATAAAACCCCGAAAAGCCGCGTTTGGAAATTTCACAGGAGAATAAAGATCGATCCACTTTCAAGCAAAATATATAAATTTAAGAAGTGACAGGGGTGTCACCTAAGACCTACCTAAGAGCTTGTGATAAAATGTCGAATATCGTATATGACAAAGTGGTTTGGAAATACATCGGTTTTCCCTTCTCCTTTTAAACGTCCTAAAATCAACGGGCGGAGAATCGTTCGCGCATGATGAAGCCGGCTACAAAAATTTGAAAGGTCTGATTGTGTCTGTGCTTGGAAGGGGGGGGGGCATGACGAATTAGAGGGTTTGCGGCCCAAACTGTTTAGTCTATTTTTCATGCTCACAAGCAGAATTTGAACATTTTTCGAGAAGGTGGAGAGTGGCCTGAACAATACATTTCCATAAAAAAAAAAAAATAATTGCGCACACAGGAGAAAACAACTTTCTGATTTTTATTACGCGGACGACGATGTATGATCTCTCTCTACAGAATCGGCAGAACATAACAATACGGACAAATCTTAATTCTTGACAAGTTTACCAAATTGGACCCCTTTAAGATTATTCGCAATTTTGTTATGTCAAATTCAGTTGTGGCATGGGTTAAAAGGGAAGACAAGTAGCTGTTGCGCTTCTTATCACTATCAATTTTGTTGTTGACGTTCACACAAACAAAAAGATTGAAAAGTCAATAATGGGCATATATACTGGGGCGGCACAGCTCAAAATATGATGAGGATTATTTTGTTATACTTTTTGATAAAAATAAGAAATTTGGTAAAGACATAGGGTAAGGTTGTTCTCTGCCGTGTAACGGTCGTTTTAACAATCTGACCGCGCCGGTGAAATCCATGGACATGGATCGGACATGATGAGGAATGGTGTCGTGTCATTTCGCCGGCTCCAGCAAATGGTGCTTCGGTTGTCAAAGCCCATTGTGTCATAAAATGGGAAGAATTTTAATCTGCCTTCACTGTAATTGTGTGGCAATAAATTCGGTTTTTCACTATTCAGATAGTGGGCCAGCACATGTAATCGCGTGTGTCTGTTGTGATAAAGACACAAAATTTGGAAAGGTTGTTGGGTAACAACATTGTGACAGCACAACTCATTCATTTACCTCACATCCCAATATACACCCTATGTCGAAACACCTACCATTATATTTATGATACTTGTGGCCATATACATATAATCCATACGTTGGTTAACGTATTGCGTTAACCACATTAGACACCAGCAGCGTTTTGAGAGTCTCCCGTGGTAATTGCAGAGCGTAAACTAACGTAAGGATTATGCATACAATCACAGATCTGATAAGGCATATCACTTCTCTAACAATGAAAAAAAATGATACGTGTACATGCAAGCATGCTCAACAATTTCCAGTGACTTGACACTCTGATGCTTGTGGATGGAGATATTTTCACCGACTAACTATTGAGGACGTTATCGTGTGAATATGGCAAACCCCTGGGATTCTTCCAAGGTGTGCTTTGGTGAGGGCTAAGGTAAGATTTGGAAGAGAAAGCACCTGTGGAAGAGTTCCTAGATAAAATAGGGACTCATGAGAATGTTTCTGTTCTAAGCCTATCTGCCCCTGCTCGTATTCCTGACCTATGCACATCTTGGAAAAGTTCCAGGATTTCCCGGCGGGGATTTATTGGACTTCTTTTTTTTAATATGGATTTTTTTGTTGGTTGTTTTCGCCAGGAAAATGTCCCAGTTTGTAAGTTTTCATGGTTTGTCGATGTGTTCCTGCAGCCATGGTCTCTCCGACAATTTCCTCTGTCTCCTCTTCCCGGCCAATTTTTACGAATCCTCATTGTCTCATGGTACAACATCCAGCCTCCGTGTTCTTTTTAACCCCTTCTGCATTGCCCGACGAACCACAAAGGTGTGCATCTTGATGCACAAAACACACTTGTGAATGTGTATGTACACCTGAATGCTATAATTTGATAAATCATTAACCACTTCTCTAAGATATAAATATGAGAATGTTCATCCATGTTGATTGCCCTTTAATTTTACAGTACCTTCTTTTTGCAAATATATAAACTAATGATTCTCACGAGCAGTCATCTTGTAAGATTAGCGCCAGTGATGTCGGGGGTACTCTGAAGAGCCCAAACATCCATTTGTTATTTGGAATATATCCTTAAACCTCTTACCAGGTACAATTTTCATCATACTTCTAGATGTGAAGTTACACTTCAGTGAAATGATAGGGAGCTGGCGAAATGGAGGAACATCATAACCTATGACAAAAGTAGTACAGTAGAACATTCACTCATTGGCGACAATCCAAAATTGGTGCATGATTATAAATTTATAAAGGTCATACGAAGAATTTTCTAGCAATCACGATCAAACGTCTTGAAACATAAATATAACAAGGGAAAATTTAATCTTTCCTGAAGGAAGGTACAAATGAAAAGCACTGAAATTGTAAAATTTGTGAAAACCATACTTTGAAAAACCGTCCCACACCCCAAAATAGAATGATCGCCATCTTTTCTGCCCAGCCTATTGTATATATTTACTCCTCTCTAATACTGCTGACCTTAGCTGATTCTGAAGCTTTTGTCAGAGACGGTGACCCAGTGGGCGCCCCATGATATTTGTGTGTGTATGTGTAGGTATGTTTGTATGTATGTGTGTTTGTGTGTTTGTGTGTGTTTGTGTGTGTGTGTGTGTGTGTGTGTGTGTGTGTGTGTGTGTGATGATGTAATGTATGTCTGCAAGTAAGATTGTGTCCGTCGGACGGTAGCTGTGTTACACATTTCTTGTAAACCTTTTACAATGGGACTAAACAGATTGATTGATTAAATGATTGAAAATACCAAAATGCTATTTTTAGCTCTTGGATTTCGCGATCAGACAACCACTCTAGATTTTTGTTTGAGTTCTGGCGAGTGCATGTTTTCTGAAGATATTTTTCTGAAGCAGCCGTATGCTCTGAGATATGAAGCTAATTTATTATGAAAATATATTTGCCAGGATTAAGCAAAGGACGTGAAAGAGATAAAGAGATGATGTGTTCTCTTACCTCTCACAAGTATTGCACCTCACAGAGACAGCCACCCTTGTAATTCTCATTTTCTTGCATATTGACACAGTCACTATAAACTGCGTTACAAGCATACTGTCGAAGCATAACAACAAATTCACAAATACTATTTTTTAGGCTGTTAGAGCTATATACAGCGCAAAGACAGTCACCCAACAACAACAACAACAACAACAACAACAACAACAACAACAACAACAACAAATGTAAGAAAATAACATATTACTATCTATTCTTAGTCCTGATATTTGTCTGCACTGGTGGTTTGCCTTTCTTTACCTGACGAGCTTCTTGGAACAAAGGTCTTTGGCCTCTGGCCGGTGGATGTAGTGAATGATTCTTGGAATCATAAACCAAGCCTCTCACATCACTTTTTCTGGACGCAGGGATCGCCGCGCGGCCATATCCGTCTTTGATGCCGCCGAGGAACGGTCCTTTCTTGGGTGTGTCGGCTCGTGTGAAATAGACTTTGACAGGTCCCAAGAGAGAGGTATAAACGCAGTAACAACAACCTGAGCTACACGGCAGAGTCATTTTCATAGCCAGTTTGCTCTGGTCATTTTCAAAGCTAAATCGTCTTCGCTTGCCTTTATTAGATGGTATTGCACTTGAAGACGCCAGAGGATCTTTTCTTGAAGTCGGTGACCTTGCTTTCTGAATAGGATGGAGAGACGTGACTTTCGGGGTGGTAAGTTGTGGCTGTAATGGTTGATTTGTGTATAAATGATCATGAGTATTCTCTGGGAAGTGAGAGATGATGGGCGTGGCCTGAGGTGGAGGAGGAGGCGACTGAGAGGCGCTGCTGGCCGCGTCTTTGATGACGATGCTGGGAAGTCGCACGACAGACTTGAGCCCTGGCTGGTTTTCATTGTTCGGGTAAGCGGTCACGACGCCTTTGGGTCTTGTCACATAATGGCTGAATGCATTTGATGTGGCGTCGATGTGACCATACATGTCCGAGACGGTGCGACCAAAACCGAGATCTGCTCCAGGATAGTTTAGAGAAACTGTGTCTGGTCGGTTGATGTAGGCATTTGTTTGCAATCTATAGCTTGTCAAGCCTTCGTCCTGTGAATTTTCTACCTCCGCCATGCGGTGTTTCGTTGGCAGCGGCTGTGACAATCGTGGATAATATGGTAGTGGGCGTAGTCCTCGTACAGTATTGGCTGTTGGGCGTCACTCATCGGAAAATGACTGCGACCAGCAGGTAACGTGGATCTTCCAAAGTAATCACACTGACCCTTTGTAATAGGACACACCCCAACTCTGGAACCGAACTGATCAGCAATGTGCTTTGAAGACGACTATGTTCTTGAGTATTTAACTCCAGGCTGTATAAGGAGCGGTCGATCTCCACATGAACTGTTTCCCAGCTGACCGTGTGGTACTCAAAATTATACTCGCTGGAGAGAAGAAAGCAGAGTTTCTTTACTCTTGCGCAGCGCAGTTTGATATTTCCTCCTTTGCCTGAAATATACGGATGCTGTTTCGTAGCACTTTAAAGAATTATTGGAGGTCATTGTTCCTTAACACTGGAAGCAGAAGGATAATACCAATGTTTTACACGACGTTTGGCTGTAAACTTTCATAATTTTCAGACTTGAATCCGATCAGATATCGAGCTCCCAATTCCTCTGTACTCTCAGATTAGACAGAAGTGAGAGACTGAATCTGTGGATAAAGATGGAAAAAAAATGTTCATTCAGGAATTATAAACAAGAGAATGGTTCAGGCCATGTACATGAAATTTGTTTAAACAAGGACGTGTATTGACATTGCTTTTTGTTACAAAAAAATAAAGATATTATCACATGTTTCAAGATCCCACAACACAGAGATCAGCTTTTCTTGATTTCGATGGCCGAAAGTACCGCAACCTCAATAATATGGACTTGAGTCACAACGTATTTTTAACTGTTGAAAAATCAGCGGCAGATATTAATATTCTTTTATAACACCTGTTTTCACATGGTATGGTCTAAATATCCCAGAAAAAAATTGCTCCTTCTTTCATTACTTCATTTGGCAGTTTTTTTTTTGTATGCATGCTGCTCTGAATGGGTCTGTGTAATAAAACTATATGAATATCATCTATACTTGCCTTACATGTTCAAGCCTTCTGGTCAGAAAGAAATATATTTTAAACGGCCCTTCTTAGTAAAGAAATAATAATCAACTAGATGTTGAACATCTATTATTAAAGAGAATGTATACCTTTTCAACGGCTGGCTGTAAAATTTTAAGCTTACTAAACATAACTGATCTGGGACAATGTGATAGAGACAGTTGGCATCGACTGATGTGCTGTTTCCTTGGCAATGATCGTAAGACTGGGTATTAGAAAGTCTTTGTCAATTTTCTTCAACCATCTAATTTCAATAACCCCGCTGGAAAGACAACAGCAAAGCCAAACTTGTCATCTTTTGCTGGTTCTGTCGAATACCGCTCTTTAAGTACTATGTTAAAGATAACACCACGGTCAAATCGGTAAATTTGTACTGATTCTGTCAAACACCTTTGGTTCAATAATCTTCACTACACAATTAAACTGACCTCACTATCACCTCTACCTGGTTTTCGCGAATTGACTCTGATGGAAACACATACTGTAAACTACCATATTAATGTTATCCTTAAAACAGTAACAATCGTTTCCTCTCAAAGGGGCTCTAACCCCTAGACGAAGAAGGAGGAAGATCTACCCTCACAGGATCAGGAATCCGACCGAACCAGTAACGAAGTGGAGTGAGTAGGGACCTTGACAAAGTATTACAGGAAAGGTTGACCCTTGTTTCACTAGTCTCTGAATAACGCAACCGCTTTTGGAGTCAGCAAATAATCGGCAACCAACACTACTACCACAACTACTCTCAAAAGTCACATTTGTAAAGTCCTGAGTGTGACAGTCGTTGGTGAACAGCCTAGATCTAGAAAGTACCCTCTGCACTGACGTGATGTAAACAGATGAATTATTGTGGAAAGCCCTCTCAGTTTTCAGGCGCGTATAACTGCCTCATTATGACGAATCTTTTTAATCCGCTAATATATAAAATCTCTCCTCTTTTGGGGGCTTGCCAAACAATGCCAGAGAGTAGAAAAGTGTAAAAAGACCTGTGATCTATATAAAGCATCTAATTTTAAAGTTTTAGGTATAGTTTGAGCCTTATAGATATGAAAATAAAGTGTTAGGACTATCTATTAGCACGCGGTCAAAAGCAGCCTAATGAAAAGTGGGAACCTAGTCAGAAGGCGAGGTGACTCTTTTTGAGAGAGATTTGCGATAAATTTTGGGCGTTGATTCCCCTCCCCCCTCCTTCCACCCAACTTCCCCTTGAAAGATAGAACGTAAGAAGTACTTTAACCTCCATGGGAAAAAAAATTCAACTCACAACTGAATTTGTAGAATAACACACTTCATATATAGGGCCGAAAGAAAAGGGGAAAAAAGTGCCAATAACTTTCGTCCCACCCCAATTCCAACTTTGCATGCTGTATTCCAGTATATCCTCATGTAGTACCTCATGTAGTTGTGCTTACATAGAATAAGACCAATAATTTCGAACACTTTTAGGGTAATCCAGGGATTCATAGTTTTGAAGTATTAACACGACCAGCTGAGAGTGTAATATATTCAAAGCAAACATCCACTTGTTGTCCTAACATGACCCATAAGTGTTGTGGAGAGAGCAGCTCTAGCAAGACGCCCACTGTGGAATGAACTCAGCGGCGTATCCAGATTTTTTTTTATTCGAGAAATAACGGGTTAGAAGGAATAGCATGTCGAATGATAAATGCTTAAGTGCAACAAGAGGAGTACAGTGTCACCCTACCTCCCCTCCTATACTATCCAGGCCCCTGACTTGGCAGTTCCCCCTTCAAGTGGACCCTCCGGCCAGGTTTAATGCTCATGTTTATTGACTACATTGGTCCCAAGTCTTCTATTAGTGCTGGGATTACGCCGATAAGATGACTTTTCACCTCAAGTGCTTTTATTTCCTTCTTTCTTTCTTTGAGCTGTTGAATGTGAACCTTTAGTTACAAATACAGACAGACAGACAGACAGACAGACAGACAGACAGACAGACAGACAGACAGACAGACAGACAGACAGACAGACAGACAGAAAGAAAGAAAGAGAGAGAGCTCAAGGAAGGAGGGGAAAGAGAGGAAAAAAGGTAACAAATCACATTTGCTGAAAAATGGAAGGGAAAAAAAGGTAAAAAATTACGTTTGCTGACAGCTATCTTGAAAAATAAGATTTTGACTGTGTTGGCCAGAGTTGACCACTTTGTTGGCTCGACTAGTGACGCAATGACACGACAATACAAATATCAGTTATCTAATCTGAAAACCAGAATTCAAAAAGACCTTTTATTTCTGCAATTTCTCCTCAGGACTGCAGATAGGGGACGATATTAGTAGTGGTGAACTTGATACGGGTCGTGGGCGATTCAATGGCAACATTAAATACAGTGGTTTAAGAATGTGATGATGAGGATTGGCAAGGATTAAAAAAAATAAACTACCAAAAAAACTTAAAAATTGCCTGTATTTTAGTGGGCGTTCAAGTGAAAATTTTTGAAATAATTTTACAAAAAAATCAGTAATCACAATAATTTAGCAAAGCATTCTTGGAGCGGACGATAAATTCGTATTTCTGAATTTCGGAGCGTCCAGAGACATTGATTTTCTTTCTGTTGGTAAGCTACAAAATCCATTGCACTATGGTAGAATTGTACTGAATTATGTAAATTCGTGCTATGAATATATAAATTTCATTAACTGAAGATGATGATGATGAAAATAACAATAAATGAGTTTTTATATTGTTGTTTTTTTTATTTTGTCGGAGAATTTATGATAGAATTCCGCAAAATGTTAGGATGATATTGGCCCCCCCACTCATGACTAGTTTTGGGTTTGAAGATCGCTCTCGATCCTGAACAGGTGAACCCACCCCCCCCCTCCTTTTTTTGTTTTGTTTGGGGGTGCACCGTGAGGAGGGGAAGGAGAGGAAGTATATCAAAGTTCTATGAAAACTACTTAATCGATATGATAGGTAACAAAGCTACCCTCTGCGACTTTAAATGTTGAAAACCATACTTCAATGTGCATAATTAGATACTGATTAAGTATTTTTGTTGTTGTTGTTGTTGTTGTTGTTGTTGTTGTTGTGTGTGTGTGTGTGTGTGTGTGTGTGTGTGTGTG
>JAWQUT010001012.1:41946-54685 GCA_033807755.1 Ellobium chinense
CCCCTTTTTTTCCACTGTGTCATTTTATCTTACCTTTGCGCTGATGCAGTTGATACACGGCGTTACAGAGATCAGGCTCAGCGAAGTCCTCGGGCCCTGGCAGATATAAAACAGTATTAAAATGTCACATCCGTTTCTATATTTCCTGAGCTCACATACCAATCATCATAAATATTGCTAGTGCCAGATTTACATATCATAACCTAAAAAGGTTGTAGCTTTAGGGCCTCACTATCTGCAGTGGCCTCATGAAATATCAGATATTTATACAAGCTAGACAAATTACAAATTTGTATTACGTAAATGCAATTATTTGACAAAACTTTTTTTTAAAAAATCATGTTCATAGCGATTCACTAAGGCATTTTTGTGTGGGGACCCAAGGTTCTGTTTTGGCATGTGTCTTCGTAAGACCTTCTAGCATAATATTTTACGAAAAGTCTTCAAGCACCAAATTGCGTACGGCCTCACCATGTCTACATTCGACACTGAATCCCGCTCTGATTTAGTTTTGACACAATCTGTAAGCCAGCTTTCACTTTCATGTGGTATCTTTGAGCTCTTAAAATGATTTACCAAAGTAAAGGTGACAGTTCAACAGGCAGACTCTAGATAAACAAGGGCATCAAGGGAAGATAACGAAGAACAAGAGAGATGAGAAAAATGCTAAAGGTTACAGGCTTGGGATTGTACTTTCACTATTGGGTCCTGCTATTTACGGGTTCTATTTCATCTCCCCGTTTTCCCTCTTTTGCCATGCCCTGCTTCCAGTGATACGGGCTCCAGTGGGGGGGGGGGGGGNGGGGGGGGGGGGGGCAAATTTTGATTTAAGGGGAAACTGTCCATTTTATTTTATTTTGCCAGACACTATTTAGCCTTGGGCTGAAACTGCCAGGTCAAGGGTGTGCTCAGGTGGAAGAGGAGGGGTTTGGCGTTGACCAATGAATAAGGTAGGGTCTGCTTACAAATAGCAACCAAGCTCAAAATTTCAATGGGTTTGCTAGGGTTGGGTAAGTCTTAAAATTTGGGCCACATGATGAGCTTGAATCTGGTATGGGTCTGGGTGAACGCTAAAACTTTGGGTTCAGAGGACAGCTCAGAAAGTTAATATAGTCCATAGAGGTAAAAAGGGTCCAATCCCATTACAGGTCCGTAACCTTAGGAGTTGGCTTGCTGACTTCGGATAAATGTGATGGATTGTAATGAAGGCTGAGTGTATCAGAAAATAGGAACCGGAAAGAGGAGAAGGAAAGAAACTTCGTCCCTGCTGGAAAAACAGCGGTTATATAACCCACGACAAAAAGTGGTTACTTATGATGGCAGAGGAAGATGCGTTGCAGAATTGGGGGATGGATTGCAGAATGGGGAATGTGCTAGTTCTATGAACATGGCACATGCAATTCATGGCAAATTGTTTGTCCTGACTGGTTGATTCCGAAAAGTGTATTTGCAAATAATGAGGTACGGGTTGCTTATGATGTCTTATGTCTTGAATAAATGAAGTGTTTGTGAGACTGGCTAAATAATAAAAACTTACTCTCCCACAGCCTGAGGGTGAGATGAACCAGTCTCTCGCTTTCATCCTCGAAGACCTTTATGATATCCCCTGTCATAGCTTCAAATGCTTTGCCAACTCCATCCCACTCTGGCGATAGAGGTATAGTGAGAAGCAGGTGAATGATCATTAGGAAGTGACAGAAAATGGGTGGGCTGGGAGAGTAAAAAAGGAGTTTCCATGCAAAACGTATCATCATCATCATCATCGTCGTCGCTACCGTCATCGTTGTCCCCCGGCAATGTGATCTTTATTTGTCATGAAAACAGAGAAATTAGAAAATCTTTATTTTCACTCTAATTTAACCTAAAAAGTATTGTTTACTAAATGTCCTGAGAACTGCTCACTTGTAAAAATAAGCTGACATAAAAGGAAATAATGAGTAATAAACATCTCACATAGTGCAGGATCCTATAGATGCTCGAAGTAATTCAAATGTACATAAAAGCCCTTCGAGCTGCACTACAAGCTGTAAAACTAAACTAAAAGCAAAGACACTCTTAAATTTTATTGCAAATTTTCAAGAGCCGAAGCTTCCTTCATTAGGCAAAATATCTAATAAAAACTAAAAACATTGCCACTGTCGTCATTAGCATCACAATGACCACCATTACAGCCGTTACGATTTACTTTGTCACCGTCATTATACTGAGGATGATACAGAGCTAAGAGGACAGTACAAAACTTCATTTCCTGTAAATTTGCTTCGCAACTCTGAACAAAGGGTGGAAAACAACCGGTCTATATTATGGCATCAACTAGATAACGTTTTTATACAATACTCTTCTGCATTGCAAAGAATAATGATATTGAAGCAAGGTTGAGCAGAACCAAGATCATAATGAAAACAGTTTGTGAACTTAAGTTCTGTTCACGTGAACGTAATCGAGTTTAATGGCAATTTTGGATGAACTGATCTGGATCTGAACTGTAGTTATAGGGGGTGATTGACCTGAACTTTAATTTTCTATATAAAGTTCAGTTCGGTTCACATCTACTTCCAAAACCGGAACAGAATACCGGTTTCTAATGATCCACAGGGAAAACAAGAACAACAATGATCACAGGAAAAATAAAAACAACAACAACCACAGCAACAACAACATCATCAACAACAACAACAACAACCACAACCACCACAGCAGCAGCAGAACAACAACAACAACAACAACAACAACAACAACAACAACAACAACAACCACAATAACAACAACAACCATCACGCAAAATACAACAACAACAACAACAACAACAACAACAATAATAATAATAATAACAATAACAACAACAACAACGATCACGCAAAATACAACAACAACAACAACAACGATAGAAGCCAACAACAAAGGAATATTTAGATTGCATACTTCCTCCCGTGGAGTCAGCGAGTGCCTCTTTTGCCATCTCCTCGACCTTTCCGACATCCTGTGCCACACCTGAGATGGCTTTCACATACTCTTCCATCTCCTCTTTATATTCATCAACTGTTATCGCTGCAAGAGAAAAAAAACGTAAACTAAAGCGCACGGCACACTGACTCCTTCACCCTACTTCACGCGCATCCCATCACTGATTCAACCTATTTTGATAACTTGCTGTATCGCATGTATGGAGCTGGATAAATAAAATAAGACAAAGTAAAATAAGATGGTAACTATATTTTTCCTTCATAGAAAATTTGTTTTACAGTTGATGTAACATACATAATTAACAGAAAGCTTTTGCTTTAACGATGGGATCTCTCACCATCGAAAAATTACATAAGTGCAAAGTTGATGAATGAACCATTAGTTAGTAGCGTTCAACTTGCAGAATTAATGCAATTCTGACGATGGTAGAGATCCAGGCGTTACTGCGCAAGCTTTCGCGTATCAAGAAACACAAAGAGTGTGTTACTGGCATAAAGTTTGAAACTTCAGTACGCATCTTTGAGCTATCATTACACAGAAAACAGCTTTCCTTTCCTCACCGTGTCCACTGAGAAGGTAGCAGACCCTCACGATTTAGAAAAGCGACTCAAAAGTCATGCTCTCTTGCTAGACCATTTTATTCACTCACTAAGATATGCTCTCATTAAAGAGTTTCCTTTTGATTACGCATAATTTTGAGCGAATGAATAGCAATCGAAAAGAAATGGATTAGATAGGTTTTATTTTCAAGTTTAGATCAGTTTTCATGGACTGTTATGGCGGAGGAAGGCATGCGCACATGGTTTTTCCTGGTGTTACGACCATATGGCACGCTGCAAACTAGAATCAGATGTGAATTTCACATTTAGTCCATTACATGCAATTAACCCTCCAGTTCCCAGCCCTAATGGCACAAACATTCTGAGCTCCAGGTTTCAGATCACTTTTGGGTCCACTATGCCGGAACAAGCATCAAAATGATCGTAGACTGCTTTTTCTTTGACCCACATAATGTATCAGATCTGATACGCTGGGCATTAGAGGGTTAACATGCCTATTTTGCCAGGACAGTCCATAATAGATTCGACCTTAAAAACATAAAGTCTTTATTGTAATGGGGAATAAAAGTAGCAGCAGTAGCTTCAACAGCGGCAACAACAGTTCAGATGACATCGACAGCGTGCAAATCATCTTTTTGGTTAAACTTACGTGATTTCGGATCGCCTCCCTGTAGACAAAACCAAAATAATGTGCGTAGTTAGTTAAATGTGTCATAGCAGAATACCAATGGATTAAATTAACCCTCTAGTGCCCAGCGTATCAGATCTGATACATTTCGTGGAACAAAGAAAAAGCAAACCAAGATCATCACCCCACCATAATAGTGTGAAGTCGCATGGGCGGGCAATAGCCTGGATATGAGACTTATAAACCACATTATTATTATTATCATTTTGATGCTTGTTCCAGCATAGTGGATCCAGAAGTGATCCAAAAACTGGAGCTCGGACTTTCTGTGCCATTGTAAATAGGGCTGGGCACTAGAGGGTTAAGAACTGCTAATAATCGTTATACCGAGAAAAGTACTCAAAAAGATGAATGGAATGAAGGATGGAGAGGCTATATACCATGGAAATTATCCACAACAGAATGGCGTCTGGAAGGAATTCATAGGTGGAAGGAAAGGTGTAATGACCAAATAAAACAGGAAAAAGCTGTGAAGATCAAATAAAATATGAAAAAGTACAGTTGTAAGTGAGTTAGATTAGACAGGTGAAATATGGAATTTTGGTAAGCTGACAAAAACATCGTGTCAGTCTTATGCTCTCTGTGAGGAAACAAGATTTAGTAACATGACGTCATCCTCATTCTATATTTGCCTAAGTCAATATCTGAGCTTTTGAGAAATTTAGCTCTCTCAACCTGTCGCTCAAAGCAAAACAATGAGGCAGATGTAGTTTAGCTTATAAAATTGGGATATAATGAGGAGTCAAAACTCTACATTGTTTTAATAGGAAAAAGAAGATAAATGAAAGATCATAGTAATATAAAGAACTTCAATCATCAAAAAGTGACTTCGGCGAGTGTAGAATGAGCGTGACGATTAGTAACTACAAATAAAAAAAACAACTCAATCATGCGCCTGACCTACTGTAGCCGCCAAATATAGAAATTATCTGAAGCCAGAAGAAGGCATGGAAATAGTTGCCATACATTGTGGGCAGCAGTGTAGGACAATGGCGCGGTACTTAATGTCGTGAATTAGATACCTGCCAAAATCACGTCGCAAATGCCTTGGGAAAGCGGTTTTGAATTCACATTTTCCTCAGTGCAGCCGTCTGTAAAATGGGTGCTTGGCTAAAAGCAGTGCAAGTTATGGCGGTCTAATTAGTAGTAATTACTGCCTACTAACTGCCAGCACAGCAGCACTATCGGCTCTTGTGGGTTTTGAGCAAGTTATTTAACTGGCTATGCATCTTTGAAGCATAACTAGTATTACTATCAAGTGCAGTGTGGCGCTTTTGCCAATTAACGACTGTAAAACGCACAACTTAGATAGGTATGTTGCAGAGCAACAGTGACACAAGACAAACTTGCATCTAAATATTTTTGTCCTAATCTGTTTTTCTTTAGCTCAAGCTGATCGGAGGGCTTACAGAATGTCGTGCTTTTGGTCTCAGTTCTGAACTGAGAGCTTATCAAATTGTGAACTTGGGTATAAGCTTATAGATCTTGTTGGTTCTTTGGTGATATCTGTTGTCCCCGGGGGGAGAAAAGGGGAAGGGACGATGGTGGCTCCAGTTCAGAGACTTCCAGACACTTCAAACATAAAACTCACCAGATGAATTTATTGGTTCGTTGGTTTATTTAGTGCGACTTAAAGCTGTAGTCCAGTTCGGGAGGCACTTGATGAATACCAGCTGGCCTGAATGTTTTAATTTTTCTTTCTTTCTTTCCTTCTTTCTTTCTTTCTATTATTTATTTATATATTAATTTATTTATCATTTTTTTTAGATTGATTAATTAATTTGTTTGTTTGTTTATTTACTTATTTACTTGATTCTAATAAATCTATTAATTCACGATTAATACAAAAACCTATTAATTTCTATTTATTTGTTTGTTTGCTTATTTATTTACATACAATTTGTGTTTATTTGCTTATGTAACTACATACTTATTGGTTTATCTGCTTATTTATTATTTACACATCTATTACCATTATTTATCCATCTGTCCTTCTTACCTTTTTGTCATCATCGCTTCCTGCGTGAACAAGGGCGACCAGGAGGGTCACAGCACAGAGATACTTGAGCATCATACTGAGGGGAAAAAACGGCCTTCAACAGACTGCCCACAAGTCACGGTACAAAGGCTGCCGGCGTCACTGTCCACTGACTGTCTAGAGAGGTTAGGATACACTGACTCCACTTATATACCTGCAGTTCTGGAGAGTGTGAAGGGGGATGGTGAAAATGCTAGGGGTTGGGATGAGGCTCTTACCATGGTCAATGGCCCTGAAAAGATCTGGCGATTTCGCAAGGTCCAGAGAAAACAGACATAGAATTCAAATTATTCATCTCTACTCTTTGTTTGGGGTCAAGTGTATGATTAGGGTCTTTTTTTTTTCTTTTTCGTGTTTGGTGTCCAGACTAATAATATGTCTGGGGCTTTTTGTTCGCGGGAGGTGAAAATGGGGAGTATTGAAAAAGGGGGGGGGGGGAGCGGGGTCAGGACAGGTGAAACAGTGATTAGACATGAGAACCAAGTGGCTCAGGGTGCTGAGAGTACACAAGGCTTAGTCGGCTCAAGTGTTTGGACAGTCAAGGCAATCTCTGGAAGCAAACTCGAGTTATTGACAATATTTTTGCCATGATCCTCTGTGGTCTGATGGCCAATAGAAATCAGAGGAAAAGCGTCGACGACAAAAGTAACAAGAGTAGGAAATATGGAGTTACGATACGACCTCTTGATCTTCCATTTTCAGACCTTCTATTCTGAACTTAACTAATCTATTTTCATGTGGTTTGAACTGACGGGGCTCGCAGAACAGAGCATTTTTATTATCGCTAGGACATCGTATCTTCAAAACGACATGGGGGTATTTTCTTCCGCCCTTGTCATAGCTTTGCCCTTGTACAAGTGAAATAAACACACCATTTTTGAGGCGTCATAACTCTACGTCTTTCTTAACGATTAGAATAAAATTTGGCATAGAAATTACAAATATATTGACGTCATAAAATTTCAACATTGCAGATGCAATGGTTTTGAAGCGATGAAGGAGGGAAACTTATTACTGAGATGCACCTCGTATCACCGTTGTGTCACTACTAACATCAGCATCAAAAGCAGGTTATTTGTCAATACATAGATTTGAATAAATGTAGCTAATCTTANCACACACACGGTCACAGACACACACAAACATACACACGCGCGCACACACACACACACGCATGCAAGCATAAATGCAAGCACGCACGCACGCACGCACGCACGTACGCACACACACACATACACACACACACATACACACACACACACACACACACACACACACACACGTCCCTAGGATCTAAGAAAGCTACCATTTTACAGAGTGATAATCCCTGACACATAACAGACAACATATTGTGTATAATGTAGGACATTATTACTGCATTAAACGCTTTGAGAAGGACTCTGCAGGGTAATTACAAATGAAATCGAATGAATCAACTTTTTCAGAATAATATTTATAATGTAGTTTACACCAGCGTCTTCTGATGATGGATGTCAGTGCAATTCTCAGGCACCGCCATCTAAAAAAGAAAATACAATGAGGGTTGTTCAACAACTGGATGGTTGAGAAGGACTCTACAGGGTAATTAAAAATAAAATAGAATAAATCAACCTTTTCAAACAATATTTATAATGTAGCTTACACCAGCGTCTTCTGATGATAGATGTCAGTGCAATTCTCCGGCACCGACATCTAATAAAGGAAAAAAAAAACAACAATGAGGGTTGTTCAACAACTGGATGCCTTCTACATGTTCACATTACAGCTATTGATTAATAAAGAAACCCATTAAACATAAAAATGCATCATGCATGAGAAGAGAAAGTGATGCTTATAAATTCTAAATAAATACATTATATAGTAAGCTTATAATATGAAGAAACGGAGAATAAAAAAGAATAAAGAAAAAGAAAAACCAGCCACCTGATCAGGGATCGAACCTAAACATCCCGATCGTCGCTCAGGCTTTATGTCAAATAAGCTATCAATACAATAACAATAACAATAACAACAACAATAACAATAACAATAAGTTTATTGAGCTCAGATCAAGCAGGTGGCAAGACGTAGGCACAACTTCGAATCACCCATCCAGGGTAATGTAACAGTTCTTGATTGCTAACTTAAGCTGTTAACGAATATTCTGTTTTAATCATCCTATTACCTTGTGATCAACACATACACTTAGAGTAAGTAAATTCATGTGCATTCATCGTGAGATTCTGGATAAGAAAACGGCTGAATTCTGTTTCAGTTTGAGCACATCATGTGGAGTTCGCTGAAGAGTGAAGAGATCTTTTATTTTCAAATTTCTAAATCTTACTGATGTTTATGGGAAAGGTAGGCATGCCCACAAGGCATTTTCTGGTGTAATATCATATTACACGCAGGGGCTTAGCGAGAGTCATTTTTTTAGAGATGCAATCGATTTTTAAATCTAGCAATTACACTCAATATGCTTTATGAAACCCTCAGTGCCGATAAGTATAAAGCAAAAAAAAAAATATTGCGACATCCCCAACAGCGCAATTGTGAGTTGAATAATAATGGTATTTGGCCCCGAAAGAGTCAAGTCTGGCAACCCCGAGAAAAATCCAAGAAGCCCTTCATGGAGACCCTCTACCACTCTTGCGCAAAACAACAACAACAACAAAACAGCACCTTTTTCAAAAATAGTTTCTCTCGTGACATAGCCTTGGGATGCAATTCAGTGTGCAGATGGGAGCGCTTAATCTATGAAACAGTGCATGGTTTTCAGATTATCCGCAAGTAAAACCAGTTAATATTGACAAAATAGCATTGTCAACGCTTGTAAATGGCTTAATAGGTGAAATGGTTTGAGAGTGATGTTTGAAAATTTTACAAATCATTTCGGATTAGTTGAAGGGTATTGGATAAATACGACAACATATTGGTAATCTCAGATTCATAATTTACATGGACGCTACACTCTTGATTACAAGTCACAAAGAAGAACCACGTCTGAATTTCTCAACTCGTTTATAGCAATTACAGTAGTATGATCCTAACACTAGAAAAAGCCATATATGATGCCGACCTCAGTCATAACTGTACAAGAAATCCACTTCAAAATAAAAACTCTCTCATATTTAGTTCTACAATATCTTTCATGTCCTGCCTTGGTTAAGTGACTATACCACAGCTGCTTCAAGCAGTCCAATACACTCCAAGTTAGTTTTCTTCAACAATATTAAGAACATAAATGACTTTTGTAATAACAGTGGTCGGGGTCATCACCTATGCTGAGCATGCAATTTTTACATAGTATATTTCCACAAAGACTCAGCTGGCAAGTTAAGAAGTGTTATATGATCCTTGCTAGGCAATACCGAAAACTAGCGCTTTGACCCCCCCCCCCCNCCCCCCAACCCCTCAAATTATCCCATCTCTTAATGAAGAATAATCGTTTCTTTTTATTCTTTTCCCTGATGTCGACCTGCCTTTGCCCTTCTTTTTCGTCCGTTCCATGTAATGGGTTTCTTTGTTATCGTCCAAGGCCATCTTTTCACGCTGTAGCCAGATCTATCTGTTGAGTCCTTGGTTCGTTTGATGAACAATTATCAGCTGGGTAAGGCCTAAACCTGGGTAGGATTCGGATCTGGAATCGGTAAATGCGAGACCAAATTCAGCGATTCTTATAAACAGGTTCCTCGTTCGGAATCGGTTCTTTGTACTGAGAAGACTTCTTAATCAGATTCGTTTTAATTCAATTATCATTAGTGTCATATACGCTAGACCAGTCTAATCACTTGGCGAATGTTATCTCAAGGCCGCTGATCCAAGTTACGAATCCCATTCAGGACTTGAGAGTATATCCAGCGGAAAACCAACAACGCCGCAGCTAATTTTCACGACTGGGACCAAATACACTGTCAAATTGAGCCAAAGAGGACCAGACCAAACACAAAGAGGCCAATTTTTAGGGCCAGATGTAGTTACAGAAAGTAACCAAGAATACCTATTAAAGCACAAAATTGCAACCGGGGAAGGGGAAGAGGTAAGAAGACACACAACTCACTATAACATTCCTCTCCCATTCCTTCCCCCTTCCTCGTTTTCCTACATAGGACAAGGACAAACAATCGGATCTAGATTGGCGAGTCGTATGCTACACACTCGGATTCGCGAATACCAAATTAAGCGAGTCTTGCCTAGTCTAGGCATATTAGGTACGTTTTGTGTGTAGGTTAGGAACGGAGGAAACAGTATTGAGGGTTTCGTTCACAGACATAATTTTTTGCAGAGGAAGGAGAAAAAAAAAGGAATGGACGGATGCTAAGGGCCTAGGATGGATGTCCTCTCCAGATCGGTTTACACGTAGATGATGGAGTCTGGGTCTTAGCCCCTACTCCCTCCATATCCAGATAATCCGAAATAAACCCGGTGTAGGATCGGCTGGAGGTGTCTGAGGTGTCTTGGCCTTTGCGATTTTTTTTCCTTCTGGTGCAAGCCTTCTAGCACTATGCTGGTAAACTTGATATTATCATAAGGACCGAAAATATCCTTTCTTTAAGTGAACAGTGCAGATAACATCTTACATATGTACATTGTTCCTCATTGGTCTTATCTAGAGCGCTCCGAAGCTTTAGAGAATCTAACGCGTTTTCCTTTGACGGTAAAAACAAAACTGTTTACGTTACTAATGGTTTCCACAACAATGCCTGATTATATCAATAACCTATTGTAATCCTTTAATAGCAGCTGTAGGAGGTAACTTAAGACTTACTTACTCTTTCATCATCGCCAACCATGTGAATCGACTTTTCAGACAAATGGAATAGAGGTAAGATCTCGTCTCCTCGAGACGAACGATTGGATCACAAATGCAGTAGAGCGGCACTGAGGTCATGATAAGCGTGTGGCTGGAGTCTTCATTCTTCAGCACCAGAGCAGAACGTTTCAAACTGCACGCTTAAATATCAGTAAGAGGGTAGGTGGGTAAAGAGAGGGGGGGATAGGGAAATAACACTAAACGCACATATAATGAGTGACATTCCGTCCATCCATCTATCCATCTATCCATCTATCCATCAATCTATCCGTCCATCCATCCATCCATCCATCCATCCATCCATCCATCCATCCATCCATCCATCCATCAAGCTTTTGGGCATGCCGAGATACACGACCATTGGGCTACTTATATAAGTGTGTCCAGTTCAGAAAATAGAAAGCTACATATACAAAGAGCACGCCAGCCCCATATAACCTCACCCAAACACAAAAGGCAAAAGGATGCAACCAAAGATTTATTATACTTCAAATGACAATACAGAAAAAAACAACAACTTTATTACAAGGGGATTACAAAAAGTATTGCACCAGCGCCAATATGGTGTCAAGACCTCGCGTTTAATCTTAATTTTGGTAAAGCAATTTGTTTGAAACAAAAATCTCTCTAGAACATTTTGAAATAAAAAAGGAGGAAAAAGACTAAGTCTTTAGGAGTGATTTAAATACTTTATAGAACTTTGAAGGCGAAGATCAAGACTGAGAACTGATTTCCGGGTATGTCACGTGGTCATGATCGTGGTTTGGAGTTACTTCACCCTCCTCTTCTGCACGAGTCTCTTGAGGAGCTTGGACAGTTGGGCAAGTTCACGTTTCTCTGCAGAAAAGACAAGAAGTTTGACAATGACTTAATGTAAACCTTGATAGCAAGCCGTAGTCTTTCAAATACCAAATGTTGGTGGTGGGCAAACAGCCGTATTGGCGACATGTGTGTTAAAAATTTCAAATTTTTCGGAAGCTCAGAAAATTCATTGATTGATTATATTATTTTTCGAGATTTATAGTCATCTAGAGCAAGCTGCCGAACTCTGAAACGTAGAAAGCAATATTAAAAACATAAGGGCTTTGAATGGCTCTTTCTATGAACCATAAATAGTATATCATATTATTGTAGTCAGAATAAGATTAAAGCTTGTTCCATGAAATGATATGATCATTAAGAAAAGTTTCAATCAATTTTCTAGTAAGGGTGTTAGCGCTGGGGATGGAATAATACATGTATTTTCCTGATGTATGTTGTTTTAGAAACGGCTTTGCACTTCATTAGTTATGGTTTCAAGATGACGATTTGCCTCTATTGTTCTGCGTCTAAAACAATTTTGGCATTCTCCATAGCAAGCCCTCTCCACTCTCCTTAACTCACTATAGATAATACAACTGCACTGAATCCTTGTCCTGGACACAATATGTATTAACACTCAGTCTTCATCCCCTGTTGAGAGCAGCAAGCAAACATTGACGCTGTCTGTCTGCCTGTCTGTCTGCCTACCTGTCTGTCTGTCTGTCTGTCTGTCTGTCTGTCTGTCTGTCTGTCTGTCTGTCTCTTTATATATATATATATTTGGCGAGTCTAGAGTGGCGACTCTAGAGTGGGGGCGAGAGATGTGGGACTTGCATTTTTACTGCTTCCCACCGCCCTGTGAGAGCCACAGCTGACGTGATCGCTACAATTACTTG
>JAWQUT010001012.1:65838-79955 GCA_033807755.1 Ellobium chinense
TGTGTGTCTGTCTGTGTGTGTGTCTGTGTGTGTGTGGTAGGGAAGGAGGATGTATTGTACCGGTTGTTGTAAGTTCAGTTCCTGTCTCTGCCCCTTTATTTCTGTCGTTATTTTGGATTTGATCTCGTCTCCCGTGATGTGTGTTCGTCTGATCATTCTGGGTTCATTATTTCTTAGTTCCCTGAATGACACTATGACTTGTCAGAAAATCTGGAGCATTTTATTATAAATCTTTTCTACATAGTCTGTACCATTTTGAAAATGATGATGATGATGATGATTATGATGATGATGATAATGACAATTCATTCAGCTGTTAGCAGTACACTCTTGACAGCTCAATGTCTCTCGGACAAATGTGCCGGTCTAATCAGTTGTGTTGATGCTGTGCTGTAGATGGTTGGGGGTTGTGGATGGTGCTGGTCGTCTTAGATCTGTCATACTTGGGCAGAGGAAATTGTAGCGATAATATTGATAGACTATTATTACTATTATTGTTATTACTACCGAACTGTATTTTATCATTGTTATTATTAGTATTGTGCAACACAACAATTGTCTTTGTATTGTTGCCACATCATTACTCAGTAACAAAATGAAGGAAGACTGCTGACATTGTGTGCATGGATGGATGGATGGATGGATGGATGGATGGATGGATGGATGGAGGATGGATGGATGGATGGATGGATGGATGGATGGATGGATGGATGGATAACAATCTGACAGATAGTAAAGCGAAATACTCACGCCCCTCATCACTCTGTGAAATAGAAACGAATAGAATTAAGTTTGAGATGTCATCTGAAGGCTACTGAAATTCGATGCTCTGTCGCTCCCCGTCTCCCCCTCCCAAAGCCTACCCAAAGGTTTGAGCACAGTTTTGGAAGGAGAGAGGGGACTGTCGATTACCTTCTGATGATGGATGTCGCGATATTACAAACACTCCCTTTTTTTTTTTTAATAAGTCGATGACGCACATTTAAACTGTTGGACTGCTAAACCCCTAAGGTTGCAGGGGCCTGATTGGTCAAAAGAAAAATTGGACTATCAGAGTCGATAGTAGCAGAGTATGTGGAAATAACCATATACCATGAGACCACACCGCAAAAGTGGTGAAAATCAGTCTTGAATTTGTACAAAAATAATTGTTGCAGGCAGTGTTTCTCAATGGCTTCAGAGGATTACATTTGTGCGGGCCTGTGATCTGCAAAAGAAGGCCAGATTTTTAAACCCTTTTCATGTAATTTAAAATTGTGAAAAATCTAAATGAAGGACCCCCACCGTAAACAGTAGATAATTTGAGCATAGTGGTGGTACCAGACCTGCACACTAGTCTTAGCCATCTCAGAATGTTCCTGTGGTTCGAGAAGAAATTTTTATTAAATGGCTCAAAAAGCCTTTTACAATTTGGCTCCTGCAACCCTAAGGATCTGTTACACCTCTTTTTTGCCTCTATTGACTCATGTCTGCTTAAGCGTTGTATCTCTATACTGACTGAGTACTAAGACTGGGCAGAATAACTATGTAAACTGAAAGCAGTGGTTAGTCAAATACTTCAAAACTGAGAGACAAGTTTTCTCTTCATTGGATATATAGGGTTGCCCTTTCCGGAAAAATACTGTTCACGCCAAATCAAGACAAATTTACTCTTCGGTACCTTTATCAAGAAAAACGGTAGTCTCTGTATTTCTCTTTGGATTACTTTCTCATAGCTTTTATAGGTCGTGAATATGCTATGTCATTTATTAAATGAGAAAGACGCTTTTCTAATTTCCTGTTTATCAATCTCCTGTAAAATAGTGATTCTAGCGCTTACCGATACGGTATTGTCCGTGAAAGAGCAGAAGCCTATTGTAGGTTTATTATGTATTGCAAAAACGTAAAATTGTTCTAATTTTGATATAAGCACATCTTATTTCTAAATGCTATATGTGAAGAACTGTCTAACAAACTGATTATCCACAGTATAAGAGCACTGTTTTATACCAACCTGTTTGCTTCAGTCAGTTAAAATTATAGATCTTATAGCGAGAATTAATATCTGTGACTGTTAAAACATGGCATTTATATTCTAGCGGCTTTTCAGATCATATCATTCAATTTTTTCCTCTGTGTACGGACAGGACATGCTCCCATCGGAACTGTGGTTTTACATAAACGTGTCAGAACAGTACATTTCCTGTTTCTTGATGACACGTCAGCTCAGGGTTTGACTTCAAGGTTATCATAAAGTGATATTCATCACTGAGCTTACATTGTCATTAACATTAATAATTTATGCCTGAATAAGATCTTATTAGATCGAAAATTTGCACTAATAAACCAACTTTAATTATCCGTGAAAACATACGTTTTTTTCGTCTGTTTTAAGTTCTTAAGTTTAAAATTCTTAAATAAAGACTGTGACACATGAATGAAATTCTTTCCCATGATGACCGTGGCGAGAATCGAACCCACGACATTACTCATCCATGATGCTAGTATGGTGAGGACTTTCTGTCTAAGTTGACTGTAACTGATTCCTTATTGTTGTCTTCTATCATTTCACGGTTGCCTTTGATCTGACCATGAACTTGACGAACTCAACAAAATGAAAGGTATCTCAACGGTAATCTTGTAACGTGAATTATAATCATACCATAGTAATGGAACGGGTAATAAAAATTCCTTCAGCTGTTTATTTTCACACTAGTGCTAAACAGCATACGAATTGACAACCCTTGAAAATTTCACAAGGACCTAAGTCTATTATGAATGAGTACGTTATGAATGTGTTTCTATTTTCAGTCTATGCAACATGCTTTGGGATAATTGGATGCTAAATGACGAGCAAACTAAATACTGTAGTAAATCAGAAGCACCTCTAAAGAACTGTCTTTAGAGAAATCACTTTAAGAATAAAGTTAATGCTAAAACCCTCGCAATTTGGAGTAACATGCCTGATGCCATCATATCTTCAAAACTATCTTTACTGCTGGTAAATTTTCTGTAGAAATACACTGTAACGAACTAATTCATATCTTTAAAATGGGTACATGAAGACTGAGTGATCTAAGTCAGAGCGTGGTGATGTACAGTCGCTTAAAAAAACAACAGAAGAAAACAACTTTTCTTTTTAGTATTTTGAATAGATCTGAAAACAAATGCACATCGAACTGGTCCATGTCTGTTACTTCCCTGGTATAAAATCGGTCAAAACAACTCCCTTCGGTTTAGACTGGAAAAAAAAAAAAGGACTTACCCTGCCGAATGCATATGCTGCACAGGCAAAGAAGAGGGTGGTGCTAGCGTATCTCAGAATATGCATCTTGGCAATAGGCAATCTTCACTGTTCTCAACAAAAGTGTTAACAAAATTCTGGAACTCCCTGCCATTTATACAGGTGTAAGTTGCTATGGTCACACGTCCAAACTCAAGACCTATTGGCAAGAACCTGTCTGAAACAGCCTGGTGTGACGTATGAGGTTACAGCTCGTGCACGGTAAACAACTTACATTCCCATTGTTGACTTTATGGCTCAGCGGAGAACATTGATCACTGGTAGAACAAGTGTCAACAAAATGACCAAGGACTTTCCATATCTTTTAACCTCCGTGTATTATGGCTGATCATTCATAGGAGACTCTTCAACTGATCAATGGTGGGAGCATGGTTGGCAGCCCTGTTGTCTGTTTATTCATGTTTGCCCGTGCCTTTAGAAAACAAGACGCCCAAATAGGTAGAATAGCGACAGAATATTGCCAAGACATTCAGTGGCTTCAAGAGGTGAATATAGAATATAGCATATAATGCAATTAATCTCTCATTCATCTCTCTAAAGGGGAGTTCACACTGTTCCAATTTTCATTCGTATTTCGACTGGAATCATGATTAAAGCGGGATTTTGCATTTTGGTGTGCAGTCTTCCAGGTTAAATCTAGATAGAACTGCACAAGAATTGCACACCAAAACTTTTCAGTATTTAGCAGTGGGAATATTAAAGATGACTGGTACCGTGTGAAGCCCCTCTTTCAGAACATTTTCTAAATGAAGTGACCGTCAAAAGACGAGTGACAAACAGGCAGGATGAGAAATTACTCAAACTAGTAAATCATGAGGCATTTTTGTTTTGTTTTGTTTTTGTTTTTGGGGCGGGGATGAGACAAGAAACGTTGCAACTTTTGCGGTCGCACTTAATGAAGATGTGGATGTAGAAGATAAAGATATGGATACAGAAGATGAAGATATGGATATAGAAGATAAAATTATGGATTTAGAAGATAAAGATATGGATATAGAAGTTGAAGATATGGATATAGAAGAAAAAGATATGGAGTGCCTATTCTGGCACATAATTATTATGTCAAAACGTGATATTTCTTTTTTAAAAAATCTGATTACACCACTGCCAACGATTGCGTCGGCTGTGTTTAAAATTCATGGGTATTAAGTTTGGTCCTACATGAAAATGGAATAGTGTATTTCAGGTGTTTATGATCTCTAAGGTGACCTGCTTTTAGTCTCAGTGAGTGTGTGCATGACATTTGCTACTGGCAAAAGTAATGTGTCATTGTGTTAGGCATCTTCCCCGCTTTAAGTTAAAATGGCAAGGGGATAATGCCTTCAGCCATGTAAGGGTAAAATTCACTACCGGTATTTTACCTTTAGGTATAGGGATAAAATCAGCTTGATTCTGACAAAACAGAAGTCTATATCCCAGATGAAAGATAACTAAGATCAATCTTACAATAAGACCGTGATAAGGTTTACAGTCATTTGGAACCTCCATCCACTGAAACTGAAAGCGGCTCCTTCGAATGAGCATTACATTGTTATAGTAGTCATAAGAACGCATTTGCAAGTCATTGACACCTTGTGAAACCCATCGCCTCAATCTGCAATAGCTACACGTGGATCGATTCCGAGGGATTAACCTTATCCTTTGTCAGGGCAAACAATTAACATCGTGGATACTGTTAGTCTGGTATCTGGTGACCATTTCACCGATGTCCCCAGAAATGCTAAGAAAGTCTTAGGAAAACAGCTTTCACACCCCACAAGAGACCAAGCTCTTTTTCATGTCAACACTTTTTCAGCTTGTTTGATCCAGAGCTAGCTGTTCCTAACTAACTGATTTAAGCCTTGTTGATCTCAGTAGTAATGGGTTTATGATACAGCCAAGGAGAGAGGGGGTTGGGGTGGAAGGGTGAGAAGGGGATAAGTATGTAAATCAATAAAGGGGTGTAAATGAAGTCAAAGACATTAGAGTAGGTAGCATGAGCAGGCAAGCAGGCAGGCAGGCAAGCAGGCAGGCAGGCAGGCAGGCAGGCAGGCAGGCAGGCAAGCAGACAGGCAGGCAGGCAGGCACTCATAAGACAGAAATATTTAGGAGACAAGATGATATAACAACAGCTGGAAGAAGTGATGGATGGATGGATGGATGGATGGATGGATGGATGGATGGATGGATGGATGGATGGATGGATGGATGGATGGATGGATGGATGGATGGAAAATTGCAAGGTAAACACAAATGTCGTTATTTTTAGTTATGATCCCTCATTATTTAGACAGTATTGATTATAGTTTTTTTTTTTCGTTTGCATCAGTACGAAACATTGATGCCTTTTTGGTGACACTGTGTGGATTACTCTATAGACTTTTGCGGTCATAAACACGTGCTAAAACAATCATTTGGGGGTTATGAAAATAAGATCATCCCGACAATCAATTTTGTAAGTTTCATGAAAATTGGATATTAGCTAAAGATATCATTTTTACGAGATTCATGACTAATCAATTCTTCCGTCGTATCTTATCTAACCATTCATCTATTTCGTTGTCGAGCTGTGTTGTCTCCTCTTTGCATTCATTCTCGGGTATTTTTCCCTATCTTTTCTCACGCTACATGTTTCAGGTTATAGAAGTCTAATCTGATATGCCTCTTTGAACTAATAAATTGTTTTCTTTACGGTCACTTACAAGAAATTCCACAATCTCTAGGTCTTCTTTAATAGTTTGCAGCATTCAATGAGCTTATCTAAAAATAATGTTTAATATGTAGCCTAGGTCTTTCATTTCGATTTCGAGCTACGAACCAATACATCAGAGGACATAAACAAGCTAACTAGTTTGCTTAAGGACAAGTGCTCCGTACAGAAGGCCACACGGAAACCGAACTAAATGACCCAAACTTCTGGTTTGGTTTTCGAAATCAGGAAAGAATGCAAATTTATTTGCAGGCAGGTTCACAGATCTCGGGCATTCTGCATAAGACAGATTTCTTATTTGTCTCACTAACATCAAATCCAATTTTCATCCAGTCAGGAGTCTGTATCCTTCAGTTATTAAAATTTCTTATCTCATGCCACGGCATACAAACTTAAAGGAAACCTTTTCTTTCGGGAAAAAGTGACGTGAGCGGTGATGGAAGGCAAAGGTGAGAAAGAAGCCTTCTGTAGATGAATATAAATGTGTGAGACTCATTTAAATGTACAACAGCTCAAGACTATAAAAAGAAGTTATGGGACTAAGAGTATAGATTTGCTAATTTCCAAAATAAAGGACTTAAACCTAGACGTGCTGTTCTTCATACTCTGACGTCACGTAAGCCGCTCTCCCACGATGACACCTTTGGTCTCTTCAAACACTATTTCGCAATTCACAGGTTTTTGTTAACCCGATTAATGGCAGGGAGGGAAGAGCGACGGAGGTCAGACAATTGGAGAGGGGTTGTAGAGGAGTTAGAGGTCGGGAAAGGGGAGAAGTGGGGATCATTTTTGAGGAATTAGCTCCCTAAGGACGGAAGCACTTATCTTTGTCCCTCTCCAATCATTAAAATGACATGACTCACCAACAATGATCTGACACGTTTCAGTAAGCAATATTTGCTTCATTTTATAATAATGGAATTTGAACGAGACAGAGTTGACATTTTTTTCCCGTCGTTTTATCTGGATTTGTTTGATATATTATTGTAAACCTCGAAACAAGCTCGATTACTTCTCGCTGTGTATATTTCCGTTGCTTTGTGAATTTTTAAACAATAGAAATTATACCCGGAAATTTTTCACCGCTGGGGTAATGAAATTGGAAATTGTTCTAAGAATGCCTGATTAATTAATTCATTGCAAAGAATATGAACATCTGCCTCCATTATTAGATAGTGCATAGGTAGCATTGAGGTTGAGGCTGTGTTTCAATAACGTCATAAGATGGCTCATAATACTGTATATTAACTATTGTCCAGTGTTGGTGCAATAGCAGTACTGGACTTAGATCCTGAGGCGTCAGTCACAGAAAGCGTAGGTATTCACAAAACGGAAAATCATTATTTTACTCATTGGCTGAAAATGTACAGAGTGACATACACACACACACACACACACACACACACACACACACACACACAAAGAACAACACCGTACCTCCACCTCAGTACTATGTATGCATGTCTTGCAGTTCACCCCTCTAATATTAATAAGCTGGAGGCAAATGTTTATAGTATTCTTGTGCAATGAAATAATGGATACAACACACTTAGAACCATTTTTAATTAACTTCATTAACTTCAGGGGTGAAGAACACCCTCAGTTTTTTTGCAATAACTTTAACAATAATCAATAGGTACAGTATTTTTCAAACTTTGCAACAGCACAGCATGATAGGGGGCATGGTCATGATAAATTTCAATCGTGTGACGCAGTTATAAACAGAGCAACGGTTCTGAAATTGGTGACAACATTTCGAACGGGTGTCCAATAAACCCATATACTTTGCAGTCTGGTACAGTGAGAATTATGCGTCGAATTCAATGTAATTGTGCCGAGATTTGAAAGACACTTTAAAAGAAGAAGGTAAATGGAAAATGAATGATTAGTTTACCACGTTTTCTATTGACCCAAAATTTTCACAGAAATATAATACTATGCTTTATGTCGATACAGAAGTGATGAAGGTCTTTTCAGCAACAATGTGTTTGTGTACGTGTGACAGGAGAGAAAAAGGAAGGACACTTTTGATTTTTACTGCCACTTCATGGAACCAATGTTGATTTTCATCAGCCATAACACAAGACTTTTAAAAGCAAGTTTGTTAAAAGATTTACTAGAAAAAACCCACGGTGCACTGTAGATAAACGGTTCCGATTTACCTGGATGGAGCAGAATCCATTTTCGGACCCGATACGAATGACTGATTCCCAGGCTATCAAAGAGAGGGTTTATTTCTCCTGAATAGTGACGCCAGTCCCTACATGCCTATTGGTATTATTGTACTTCTCCTCGCCTGAAATAACATATTCCAGTCTTAGAAAAATATTGAGGTTCGTAATCTAACCCCAAAAGCAGATATAGTTGTCAACTAAACTTATATAAGTATTAATCATTTCCAGAGCTGGCGTGCATTGCACCCTTCGAAATCTCTTGTAATCAGTTTTGAAAACTGTGTCTTTGAAAATCTTGACCTCAGAACATATATATTCCTCATATCTTTTTCTTCTAAACTTCAATATTTGAAACAGTAGCTTCTCAAAATATTTGAGAATTGTCCTACTCACAAATAGAAGAGAAAGGCAAAAATCGTATCATATTTTTCTTTGTCTAGAACTTAGTGTACAGTGAAGCTTACCATGAAATTCAAAAATATTTCAGTGGGTCTGCAGTCAAGCCAGATCTTAACCTGCCATTTCAGTACAAGTATGGCTATTGTCAGACACGAGGCTTTAAATTCTGTCAGGCCGCTGACAATTGCGTGAATTTAGAGCACTGTGAAGAAGGAACTCGCCGCTTGCGGGATTCAAACATAGGAACTTTCGCACTAAAAGGTAAATGCTCTACCATTCGACCACCCTGCCGGTACGGCAAGTCAGCTTACACGATTTGGAAGGGTGGTGATGGCTTCCACTTTACTGCTACTCTTTCCAACTCCTATTCAAACGTAAATGATAGACCTTTCCTTTTGTTGCCATAATTTGCTCCAGCTTGCTGTATTTCCGTAATTGTTCATAAAGGAAAGAATCCCAACTCCATCGACTGGTGACAATACCCCTAACGAACTGTTTGAAAATTCCAATCATTATATAGCTGGTTTTAGGCTTGAAGATCGCAATGTAGTCTTCACTGTTGGCTATATTTACATTTTCACCTATCCAGCCTTCTTAACGTGTGATGAGTCAAAATATTTTATACATGCGCTCTTTCATTCTTCATCAAAATTCAAAACACAGAAATATCGCTGAAACCATTTAGATTTTGAGCTTTCTGGGCAGGAAAAAGATTACCTAAAATTTAAGACTATTCATTCAGCCAAAAGAGTGATCTTACACCTCTAGCTACAATCAATAATTTTATAAATTAGTGGCGAAAACATTTAATCTAAGTCTTCTTTCACTTTTCAACCACTCAGGATCTTTTAAAATGAAAAAAAAAATAAAGTGCCTGTATTCCGCCTCTTCATTTTTGCTAGGTCCATTTAACATCTTCATGCCGAAAAGGGGAAGGTCGTTCAAACTGTTGAAAACAACATCGTGTATTTATTTTTCTTAATTATTTGGAATGAAATAATCTACGATCTTCATGATCATATGGCTCCAAGAAGGTATGTAAAGCTGAAACTGAGACAGTGAGATAGTGACTTTCTCAGAAAAGAATCCACGTCCACAGTAGTCACGCCCACATTGCTACACATAGAGGGTACAATGTAGCTATAAGTCCCCCTTTTTTTTTTTGTCCATACGATAGTTCTTCTGTTGTCATTTGTAAGGACAACATGTAAGGACAACATGGGATGATCTCTGACCCATGTCTCTCCAATAAACAGAGGCGAATACAATAACAATAATTTTGAAAAACCTCTGTCTGTTGCAGTCAACGCCAAGATCAGTACATAAGAATGGTACTTAACAACAACATTCTGCTCATTTGCATCAATAATATTATTGTTTCACCATATGATATTGATTATTATACACGGAAAGAAAGAGGTCTTTTGAATAAGACAAGGTTATTGCCATTGTATGAAGTTTGTGTAAATATGCTCTCTATGTTAAGAGCGAAGGCCACAGAAAACTAAAATGCCCTTGGTATTCTGTGAATTATTGTCCTACCACTCTTTGTATCTAAAGGAAAAGCACCGCTGCTTACAATGGACGTCTGTTATACTCTTCCCCCGTGTGATTATTAAGGAAAACCTAAGGCGTTCCCACGCACCTGTAAACTCCGAGGATGGCTAGGTGATTTTTTTTTTTAGGGGGGGGGGGATGAANTTTTTTAGGGGGGGGGGATGAAGGAGAGCGAGTGTGAGGAGGGGAAAGGGGCAAAGAAATTGAGAAAGAATGATATATGACTGTTCAATGATGAACAGTTATAAGAGGTATCGGTGTGCGTCCTGATGCTTGACTGGTGAATGAAAAAGGGACAACTGAATCAAGCAAGAGAATAGCGAGGAACCAAGAGAGAAAGAAAGAGAACGAAGTAAAGAGAGAGCGAGAGAGAGAGAAAGAGAGAGAGAGGGAGAGAGAGAGAGAGAGGGGGAGAGAGAGAGAGANGAGAGAGAGAGAGAGAGAGAGAGGGGGGTCTGATGGGGATGAAAAAATAAAGGATGGAGAAAGAGAAAGAGGAATAAATGAGATTTTTTGCAGAAGAAGCCCGGAGTTACACCTTTTACTAGGCTTAATAACGAGTTACTTATAGAATACATTCATGTGCTTATTGTTTAGATACGGTGTAAGGAAGAATATGAATTGGATATTAAAATTTTGCCCCTCCCTCTTAATGTCGAGCATAATACATAACATTAACGAGAAATAAGGAAAGGAAGGCAACGGAGAAGTAAAAGAAGGAGAAGGTAGTTTACTTTACAGTGGAAAAGTAACATTTATTGAGACAGATAGACAAACATGTAGACAGGCAGGCAGACAGGCAGGCAGGCAGACGGGCAGGCAGTCGGGCAGGCAGGCAGGCAGGCAGGCAGGCAGGCAGGCAGGCAGTAATCAATATCATAGGTTCTACACAAGAATCAAACTGGTTTTGAACTTTGTGACAAGAAATCGTGATGTGAGGAATCAAGAATCATTAAAGAATAGATTCCAGATTTCTTTATTGTAACTGCTGTGAACCCTACGTCCTTACCAAAAAAACTGTAGCACAACTGGCGTCACCGGTCACATGTCAGAACCCTGGGTGGCCTAAATTCTCTTATTATAACGGTGGTTTAGAAAAGGGGAGAGAGCAAAGAGAAGGATGGACGGGGAGGGGGAGAATTGGATTGAATGTAGCGGTACCAGAGCGAAGGATAGAAAGACAGTGAGGCGTTTTTCCCTAGTTAACCCCACAGGTCATGGTTCATTGCCAGGTCAGGTAGGAACCTAATGTATTTTTAGGGACTTTAGAGGATCTTAGGACAGTGGCACTTTAGCATTCAAGACTGTCTCTATAAGTTGGACAATAGCTTCCTCTCACTGTAGCTAGGTAAACACAGGGGAAATTATCAGGGTCTTAGGCTCAGGCTGTCCCCTTGAGCAGCTTTTGCTTTGATTAAAACACCAACGATATGGCTTTTATAGGTTACTCGAAATAGGGATCTTATAAGCGCCACATACGGCAAATGCAGCAGAATGTGTTAATCCCGTCAAATTCGAGGAAATTTCATCCTCCCTGTGTCCTCCTTACCAATTTTTTCCTCTTTTTCCTCGTCACATTTCACTCATGGCGAAACGCATGGCATGTTGGCTCGTCAGTTTATTCTGCGACGCAGTCAAGCTGCACAAAATGTCACTATATTTTAACCCTTGTGATACGGTGCTAGAAGATACTGTATTCGCTCCACAAACTCTCATGGTTAACTCATACTAATTTAATCTTTCGGAAAGGGTGCAGTGAAATATATCTACAGACTAAAGGAGATTTCTGTTATTCCAAAATATGCAAATCACGATGAAAATTCATCTTGCCTTTTGAACTCAGATTGACAAAATGCAAAGTCATGTTGGACCTCACAATTATAAAGTGCTCCTCTGATCATTCATTTACTACTTTCTTAATAGCTTAACTGCAGATAACCGTAACAGAACACCATGCAGTGAAAATATCTTCAGTAAAATATATTTACATACAGCAGAAAACTTCACCTCGCTCCTCTCTCTCTTTCTTCACATGAATACTCACAAGACAGAAATGCCCCTGGGTCCTGTCCTTCACTACCTACCACCATATTACTAATAACACGTGCTTCCTGCTTAGGTCATTGTGTATTGATTATTGTTACAAAAATTCTACGTCAGCTATCTTTTTTTATTTTTCCGGGTCACAAGCAATATGTACTTAAGAGGTTTATCCCTACTTATAAGTGATCTTCCAAACTCAGCCCGGTTTGACGTCCACAGGAACGCCTCAGGAGGGGTAAATTTTGTGGAGGATCCAAAATTATGACCCTGTGACTGGGAAGTGGAGAAGTTTTATTGAAACCAAGCATGCAGAGAAGATAGTAACACTATTTTTCCATCGCTGGTATTTCTCAGAGTCATCGTACTCCGAAGAATCTAGCTTCAGCATCATCATTTTCATTGACGCGGAGTGACACTATCTCTGCAATTTTTTAAAGGTACCACGTCAGACCCATCACTTCCAGTGTGACATGTACTATGCCATATATAAAAACCTCCAGTATAGGTAGGATGATAATTAATAATCGCTATATCTTTACTGTTTCTGAAACTCCAATTCCTGAAGAGGGCAGCCCATTCGAGAGGACTACTGTATAAATTCAGTATTTAGACTATACCGCAAAATTACCAATGGCAACTTAAAAAAACAACTGTCCGATTTATTAACTCCTTGTCGCTTCCAGGAACCCCAACTTTTCTAGTGTTTCGAGCACAGTACCACTTTTCAAGACAACCATCATCTCTCATTATAACTACTAAGTACCACTTCAACTACTTCAAGCTGAAACCCACTGTTTAGTTTTGTCAATCAGAACAAGTCACTTGGTCACCCATTCATTTATAAATGCAAGTACATGTATTTATGGTCACATTCCATCCTTACTGAAGTTGGTGGAGATGATACTAATAAGCATGTCTGAATGTTGTAACATCAGCCTGACCAGAATCAACACAACATACACTACATAATCATTTAACTCAAAGACAAATTCAGATTCTTCTGTTCTTGTTTTATTTGTCTCAGGGCAGCAGACAGATGTATTATTATCATGGATAAGGAAAGAAGGAGACAGAAGAAGTGTCACAACCATTTAAACAGGGAGGGCAGAAGTGGTTAGATTAGCGATATCAAAAGGGAGAAAACTGCAACAAAATTATTTCGAATGGAACTCAGATGACACAATGACCCTTTGAAACAGGGTATGTTATCAGAAGTTTTATGTTATTCAAAGTGCTTCTCACAAGGAACAAAGCGGGAATGGAAGTGTGCTAAGCAGGGGATTGTGTTTAGCAGTATCTGTGTTTACAGAGTTCCACTGTATCATATATAAATGGAGGAAAAATATCACATACTTAAAAACTATGCCCTACCATGAATCTTGACCCCTATTCATATTCTCTTCTGAATCCCCCCTTTTAAGACTAAAAACATGATAATTCTCAAAACCAAGTGACTGTAACCTTGACTGACTTTCCTGTCCTGGATTACACTGGTGGAAATTCCTGAACACATTCTGATAGCACCAGTACACAGCAGAACCAACGAAATAAAACCAGGAGGAGCAAACAAGTAAACCACACTTTGCAAATGGGGACAGTTTGGCACAAAATTAGTCAAGGTTTCCTGATGATACAAGTCTGTATGTAGACTTGTATATATATATCAATACTGTTGCACAAACCTTCAGTAGATAACGGCATTCAAGTTGGTTAAACCACAGGGATCTTATAATGCAACTTGTCTCCCATCCCAAAGTTGTACATGCAATTAAAATCATTCTACCATAACATCAGCATCAGATAAAGTGGCACAAACGGCAGACACAGCAATCAAGCACTTACAAATTAATCTGTGGCACAACAACAATAAATAATATTTGTATCCATGTCCCCTACCCAAATATAAGTTCACTGACAATAGCACTGTGAAGATAAATTTATGCAAAGAACTCTCAGGGCATACTCTATGTGG
>JAWQUT010001013.1:0-10167 GCA_033807755.1 Ellobium chinense
AGGATGGTAGTCATATTTTGTGCACAAATAGAAGATTCTATATGTCACATTGGTCATATGCCAGATTCATGGCCTGCAAAATGAGGTTAGGATCATACTGGAACGATACGGTGTAATGACTGCGAGGTTTTGTTGTCTGAACCCAGAGCTTAAGATAGGTGTAAGTGAATATATCAAAATACACGTATGAGCTGCTTATCAAACCCAATATCACATGCTTCTTGGGCTACGTCTTCGATCAAAAGAAGCAGGAAATGAAAGGGAAAACTGGGCAATAACGTGATTAGATTAACATATTCATGACCTCACACTGAGATACTTGACAGTTGAACTTCTCGTGGCACAGAGAAATTGCGACTGTAATATTACATTGTATACTGGCAAGTTTCAAAACAATCTATCCATATGAGGGTACATTTTGTACGGATCTAGTAATAGATAGGCTATGCACTAGTAAGCTGCATATGTTTGAGAACTGCTGATATTTCAAGTGCACAACTTTTCTCATACATTGGCTGTCAAAGAAAATACAACCGTAAATATTAAAAAGTGGGTGAGTTACATGGCTACCAAATAATATGCCCCATGTCAACATCAACTGGCCTAGCTATGTGGTGGCTTAAAACTTGCACTGAGTCTATTTTGAACATATTGGGTCACCAGAAGGGACACGCAAACTTAGAGGTAGAATGTAAGAGCAGTTGATACCAGGTTAGAAGTAAATGACGGAATCATTCACAGATAAGGCAGAACAGTGGCTTCATTTACTTGTTGTCTTCTTCTTAATCCTCTCACAAAATGGTGGGTCCCAAAGTTAACCTATAACTCCATGCCTAGTTGACGCCGTTGCCATTTTTACAATAACCCTAAAACTCAGACACTAGGACCACATCCTGGTTGTTGCAGGTGAAAGGATTACATGTACCAGTGATAGTCCAGCCTGGTGTGTTCAAGGACCCAAACGGAGGAAGTGAGGATGGACCTGGTGAGTTTATACAGCCATGGGTGTTAGTAGCACGGTATGGTGACAGGGGCTTTGTTCCCTTGACGCTCTTCTGACAGTCTGATGTTGTCTGGTGGTGCAAGACGATGCAGCTGTGGGTAGTGGGTCAGGTGTATCGGATTGGTGGTGTGTGGTGAGTGCAGGTGTTGTGAGTGGTTGTGTGGTGGTAGTGGTGGTGAGTGGTGGTGGTGTGGTGGTGGTGGTGTGGTGGTGGTGGTGGTGTGAGGTGGCGTGATGGTGGTGGTGTGTGGTGTTGTGATGGTGGTGGTGTGTGGTGTTGTGATGGTGGTGGTGTGTGGTGGTGGTGTGGTGGTGGTGGTGGTGTGGGGTGGCGTGATGGTGGTGGTGTGTGGTGTTGTGATGGNGTAGTCAGTGGTGGTAGTGGTAAGTGGAAGTGGTTTGGTAGTGATGGTGAGTGGAAGTGGTGTAATGGTGGTGGTAAATGATATGATGGTGTGGTGGTGGGAGTGAGTGATGATGATGGTGGTGAGTGGCTGTGATAGTGAGTGGAGCTAGTGTGATGGTGGTGGTGAATGGTATGATGGTATGGTGGTGGTAAATGGTATGATGGTGTGGTGGTGGTAGTGATTGATGGTGGTAGTAGTGGGTGGTGGTAGTAGTGATGAGTAGAGGTAGTGTGATGGTGGTGAGTGGAGGTAGTGGTGCAGTGGTAGCGAGTGGTGGTAAGTGATAGCGGCGTGGTGTAAAAGTTATAAAGGTGATGGTGGTGATTAGTGGAGGTGACGGTGAATGACGGAGGTGGTAGTGAGTGGTGGAGGTGGTGAATGATGGTGATGTGGTGATATTAATGTAATGGTGCGGTGGTAGTGAAGGGGTGGTGGTGGGTGGTGGTGGTTTAGTGATGAGTTAGTGATTGTGGAAGTGGTGAGTATGGAGTTGGTAGTGAGTGACAGAGGTGATGAGTGCGGCAGTGGTCCGCGAAGAGTTGAGTGATGGTGATGGTGATGTAGTGGTGGTATGGTGGTGTTTAATGATGTTTGCGGTGTTGTGATGCTGGTCGTGGTGAGTTGTGGATTGGTGGTGGTGGGTGTTGCAGATGGTGTTGATGGTAGAGGTGTTGTTATTGTTCTGTGGTGGTGGTTATCAAAGATGATGAGTAATAAAATCGGTGAGATGTATGAGTAATGGTTGTGATCAGGACTATAGTGAGGTGACCTGCAATAGTGGTGGAAGTTTGTGATAATAGGGGTGATGTTACGTGATATCAGTTGTGAGTGGTGATATGGATGCGAAAGTTAGTTGTGAGTGAAGATGGTGATGAGGGGTGCATTGGAAGTGGTGGTGGATGAGTACCATGATAGTGACGGTGTTTGCTTTGAGAATGACTCCGATGATGATGACGGTCGAGTGGCTGGCAAAAGAGTAACTGTGGTATGTCATTGTGGTGACTGCTATGGTGATGCCTCACTGTGGTAATTGTTATCTGTTAGTTTGGTGCGTTTTTGTGGTGACTGTTAAGGGAACGGTGATGCATTATTGTGGTGATTGTTGGTGGCTAAGGTGAATTATTACTATGGTCATTGGTGACTGTTACATTGGTGTATTCTTGTGGTAATTGGTGGTGGTATACTTTTGTGGTGATTTTTCGTTCTAATGGCGATGTATTTTTATCCTGACGTTTGGTTAGAGTGGTGTATATTACACTGATGATTGTCGGTTGTTACGGTGGTATATTTTTGTGGTGATTATTCGTTTTTTTGGCGATGTATTTTTATGCTGACCATTAGTTAGAGTAGTGTATAATATTATACTGATGATTGTTAGTTGTCCGATGGTGTTATTATTTTTGTGATTGTTGGTTCATACGGTGGTGTATCATTATGCTGGTTGTTAGTTGTTATTGTATTGTATTACAGCGGGACTGTTGTTTATTACTGGTTTATAACTGCCAATTCTCAGTTGCTGTGATTGTGTAATTATTGTGGTGATTGTTTAATACAGTGATGCATTAATGTGGTGATTGCTGGTTATAACGATGGTGTATTACTATGTTTGTTGGTTATTACAACGAAGTTTTATAGCGATGATTGTTGTTTTATTACGGTTGTCGTAATTGTCAGTTGTAGGGATCGTGTATTATTGCGGTGATTGTTGTTCACTGCGGTGATGTCCTATTCTGGTGGTTGTTGGTTATTACGATGATGTGCCATTATGATGATCTTGGTTATTACTCTGGTGATTTGTGGCGGTGATTATTGTTTATTACGGTTTTGTATTATTGTGTAATTTATAATGGTGATTGGTGTGTTATAGTGGTTGTTGTTGCTTTTTCTAATGGTGTGCTGATAGTGGTGACTGTTGGTTTTTAACGGTGGTATGTTATTATTTCTGATGAGAGTTGGCTGTAATTTTTGTTATTACGACGATCTATTATATCGATGATTGTTGGTTATTACGAGATAAGGAGTTTTTATAACTCACAGAGTGAAAGAATAGAAGATCTTGAGAGGAAGATACCCCGATGAGTGTATGGTAATGGAAGCTCGGATTGCCTGAGTTCTGTCTGACATCCCGACCAGTGTACTGCCTTTCAAAGTCGCCCGTTCTATTTAGTATTGTGGCTACGCAGTGCTGGTGAATTCGGTGTGGACTTGTTGCCAGTTGCCTAAAGACTGCACAGACGTACCTTGGAACAAACTTGGCTACCTGTCTCGTATTGGCTCATTGTCTGGCCTTGTTGATGGCCTCAGCTAACACCTGCAGGATTCTAATGTGGCGCCTTGTGTACCGTCCTTGTCCTGGTGCCACTTTGAACATTGCATCAAGGTTTGCTCTCCACAGTGGAATGGGAAACTAGCATCTCTGGTCTTTCTCCATTTCTTGAGGCTTTTAGCAAGTAGGTAAGAGGTCATATACTGGCCTGGTAATGACCCTTAGCGGCAGTGGTGCCAAATGCCATAATATGACATCTGTCATTCTCAGAGGTCTTTGCAGTGTATTCTCCCATGTCATCCATTGGCCTAGCTGGACCTGTCGCACTGCCCTCAGGACTTGTTCCTCAACCTCTTTAACTTTTCTTGGATGACCACATCTCTTCACGTGTTAGGATATGCCCTGGTCATCATCTGATGTCATCATGGCCAATACCTCTGCGGTTGGTTTGCGTGTAGCCGATAACCTCTTTCAGCTATAGTGCCTCCTTTCCTACGTCTCTGTGGCACTTTTTCCACTTCCTTCCAATGTTCAGCGTGATTGGACAGACGGAACTGATGCATCTGATAATCCCGGAAACACTGCATGTCTGCATTTCTCAGCTTTAAACGTTTTGAGTTCCGACTTGAATCTAAGTGCTACATTGACACCTGTGCAGGAAAGGTCAGTATCAGTCAAACTTGTTGGTGCTCCTAATCATTTCCTGGTGAACGTAAATCTTCCTTTCGAATATATCTCCAGTACTTGAGCTCACTTCGTAGAGTTTTGATATCTGTATACACTGGTGGCACCATATCTTGAACTGGCCGATAAGCCCATGTCGGTCAATCCGCAAATCTTGTCATGTTCTTAATTGGCTGGACAGCAATGGTTTCCTGAAGAGTGGTATCCTACAGCCCGCAAAGGATTTTTACCAGTTCGACACTGACTGTAGGTATTCACCGTGTAGTCACAATGAATATGACATCAGCTGGCTTTTATTTTCTCGGAGTCATATACATTTGGATTTCATAAGGTCGAAGCTCATGCGGTACCATGTGGTCAGTTCATGTAGACCGTCAGGATAGTTGTATCATCCATGAACGCTTTCGTTGGTGGCATATGACATCCATGCCCTACGTCGGAATTATTTTCTGAGCTCTTTGCGGCTTTTAGCAATTCTTGCATGGCCAGCGAAAATAGAATGGAAAAAAATAGTACATCATATAATATGGCAATACCTACTTGCAGATCAGTCCACCTTGTCTTGTATATTCTTGAACGAAAATCGCATCTGGACGCCAGCGAACTACACTTGTAGCATGATTCCCATTGACCCTGGATTGTAGTACATATTCAGTGCTTGCCATAGTATCTGACGTGGTACTGAGCCATTTGGTTTGACGAGATCGAGACAGATGATGTGTAGATCCAGCTTCTCCAACCCTCTGAATGGCTTCTCAAAATTAACCATTATTAATTAATATTTTAAACCTCCTGGATAGCTTTCTATTTCTGCATCGTGTCGACATATCCATTCTCTTGAAATGGGCTGTCAGTCTGGATGCCATCAAAGATAGTAATAATATTGAGAAGCGATATGGGTCGTAACTGTCCAATTTCTGTAGAGTTTTATTTTGGCAGGATAAATATGCCATTTGCCTTCCATCAGTCCTTGCTCACATGCAGTTCCTTCCAAGATTGCTTTTGTAGGCAAAATTCCTGGGGCATCGCTTTTAAATTGCATTGGGGTACGGATCCGATTTGCATTGTGCTTTTTTGTATGACACTGGATATCTCATATAGACTGGAAGGACCGATGCCAAATTCAAAATTCTTGGCTCTCCAGACCACAACCTGGTGTTCTGCTGGTCGTCAAGATGTGTTTTTCTCAAATGCTTCCCGACAGCTGCCTTTTTTCTTTTTATCGCACCTGAGTGTGATTGCTCGAAGAAGTCTCTGCCAAACTTGAAAGGTTCCCTAAAGATTCTGTGGTTTCGTGTGTTTCGTGCCTGCCTTTTCTTCCTGCTTGACATGGGACACGCTTTGGTTTTTAATTTGAGTCCTCATCTGACATATCTCCCCCCCCCCCCCNCCCCCCCCCCCCCCCCAGCTCTCTAAACAGTGTTTTATCCAGATCCTTCCATGTCATTGTATCTTTTAATTGGAAACATATTTTTGTCCTCACCTCGTCCATAAGGCCTAAGAGATCCTGGTCACTTAACCCAGCCAGAATCTTCTTGGTACTGTAGACTGCATCCTGGCTCAGATCTTCTGACGTCCTATTTATCGCAACAGAGTGCTGCTAGCTGTTTCAGGTAGAGTTCCCATGTTCCTTTTTCGGTCGTCTTCTGTCGCGTTATATGTAGATATATATATCAGTACCTACCACTGATACATGAATACTCCATCTGCTCTTCAAGGTTACAGGCCTGTAATTGTACTTTCACTTTGTGGTCCTACAACTTAGGGTGTATATTTCATCTCTCCTTTTCCCTCTTTTGGCATGCCCTGCTTCCAGTAATAAGGGCTCCAGGGGGGAAATTTTGATATCATGGGAATCTGTGTCCATTTTACTTTATTTTACCAGGCACTATTTAGCCCTGGGCTGGAACTGCCAGCCAAGGGTGTGCTCAGGCAGAAGAGGAGGAGTTTGGCATTGACCAGTGAAAAATGTAGGGTCTGTTTACAAATAGCAACCAAGCTCAAAATTTCAATGGGCTTGCTAGGGTTGGGTAAGTCTTAAAATTTGGGCCACATAATGAGCTTCAGTCTGGTATGGGTCTGGGTGAAAGCTAAAACTTTGGGTTCAGAGGGCAGCTCAAAATGTTAATATAGCCCATAGAGGGAAAAAAGGGTCCAATCCCATTACAGGTCTGTAACCTTAATACTCGTCGCTGCTGGATGATTCGAGTTGTATCCCTTAGGCTACATGTGAATTTTCTCCCCTATTCAAACGCCCTTTTTGTGAATCCTGCGGGCATTTGATTACTGCAAATTCGGAACTAGTCTAGAGCTGTGACGGTTGAAGAGGTAATTGTGATGAGGTAAAGATGAGATACTGATGTAGTTATTTGTTAAGATGGTGTCTTATTGCTTTGAGTGTCCATTGTCACGATAATGTATTACTGTGCTGATTGTTGGTTATTACGATTATGTATGACTGTGATCACTTTTGTTTGTTAAAGTGGTTTATTATTGTGGCCATTTGTTGGTTGTTACTATGGTATATTATTGTGATGATTTTCGATTTATGCAATTATGCATTGTTATGGTAATTGTTGTTTATTACGGTGGTGCATTATTATTATTATGATCGTTGGTTGTTACATTACTGTAACCATTGTATTATTGTTGTTACTGTCAATTGTTTTGTTAGTGGATTATCATGATGATTGCTGTTTGTTACAGTGATGTATTATTATTGAAATTGTTGGTTGTTACGGTGACTGTGTGGTAAAGCTGATATTACAGATGATGATTTCGTGTCTGTGGTGTCGCTGGTATTCATTATAGATGCAGTTGCGTCGTTGCTGCTGCTATCACTGTGTTTACACTAGGAAAATGAATATTAGGAATACAAGGAAACAGAGTCGTTGTGATGGAAGGGACAGTGATGAAGATGGTAAACAAGAGGAAGAAAAAGAGGAGGGAGAAACATGGTACACATGATGATGATGCGGCGGGTGCCCACTATGATATTTATCGACAAGCCATCTGTATTAATGTATCAGGTCATTTTCTATAAACAGGTCAAATGCAAATATTGATAATCTCTTCCTGTAAAACGATATGCAATGAAATACGTTGTCAGAACGCCGGCACAACAGGCCAGTATATAGTCACCCTTACCCAGAGTAAAACTTGGGGATTGTATGATCCTAGGCCATTTATACCCCTAGATTATATAGTATACATAGTGAGAATGTTAGCTAATGCCGGTATAACTAATTGATATACACTCCTAACCCAGATTGTAACCCAGGGTGTAAAACAGTGTAGGCCATTTTCATCATCACCACCACCGACACCATAATGCTCCACAATGCATTATCATCATCACCATCACCAACATCACAATGCAGCACCGCAGTACACCGTACCACCACCACCACCAACATTATAATTCTCCACCACAGTGCAATGTCATCATTGCCACCACCAATATCACGCTTCTCCATTGCAGTGCACCATTTTGCACCACCGCAGTGCACTGCCACTACCACCACCACTACCACCACCGCCACCACCACCACCAGCGATTTGTATTATCATCACCACCACCACCAACATCACAGTGCTCTATCGAAATGCACTGTCATCATCACCACCACCAACAACATCACAGTGCTCTATCGAAATGCACTGTCATCATCACCACCACTAACATTACAATCTAAACACGCAGTGCACGTCATCATTATCACCAATATCAAAATGTTTCATTGCAGTGCACCCTCAATACCAAAGCGGATTGCCGCAGTGCACTATCATGTCCACCACACCGCAGTGCGACATCATATCATCACGATCATCCAAATTACAATGCACCATTTTAGTGTATCATCATCAACACCATCAACAGCAATGCTCCACCACAGAACATTATCACAACCAGCACCAACATCACAGGACCCAATATCACAATGCATTCCTGCAGTGCACCACCACCACCATCGTGCACCATAATGCTCGACCTCAATGCACTATCACCACTACCACCACTGTCAGAATGCACCAATATCTCAACGCACACATTTCTTAAAGCACTACTACCACCACCATCATAATGCACCATTACCACACCAGCATCACCAGACAGCACCGCAGTACACCATCATCACCACAATCCCCAATAACAATGCTTCCTCGGCAATCTCGAAGGACAGCACCGCGGGGATAATGATACAGTTCATTTAGTCATAGACAGGTCATGGACTAGATCGATATTTCGACTAAATCGGTGCTGTTGTTAGAGACGCTTCCTCTTAGCACATCATCACCACCAACATCACCATGTATCACTACATTGCACGACCATGAAGATCATTATGTAGGACAGTAGCGCAACCTCGCCATCATCAAGATCACAATTCACCACCACAATCCACCCTCATCAACATTATCACCAAACATCAGAGTGTATCACCGCTGTGCACCACTGCCATCATCACCACAAAAATTAGAATGTACCACCACAGTGACACCAACATTAACATTACAATTTACCATCGTAACGTACGGTTGCCATCACAAAGATCACACTTCGCTACCATAGCGAGTCATCACCATTACCATTACCATTAACAACACCACACTGTGCCATCGCAATACTGCATCGTCATTATTACCACAAACAACAGAACGTATCATTTCAGTGCACCATCAGCAGCATTGATACCAACACGGTACCATCACAATGCAATATCACCATCACCAATACCAACACCACAATTCACCACAACAGCGCATCATCACCATCATCACAGCAAACATCAGAATGTACCAGCACAGTGAACCATCACCAGCAACAACACCACCCATACCACAGCAGTGCTGAAATCACTTATGTCACGTTTTCGCCATCAAATACCATAATCATCATGACCACCAGCATTAACCAACATCACAATTTACCACTACATGCAACATAACCATTATCAACACCACCACATACCACTTTGGCCCCCATCACCATCATCAATTTGTATTATCGCATGCATCAACACCATCACTAACATCACCGTATATCACGGCACTCCACTATCACAATCACCAGCATCACAATGTACCCCCGCTTCCATCATCAACACCATAACATACCACTTTGTCCCCCCATCACCATCACCATCACCATCATCATAATGTACCACTGCATTCTACCATCACCACTACATCATCAACTCCACAAAGTACCAAAGCCGTGCATCATCACCATCACTTCCATCATCAACACCATAACATACCACTTTGTCCCCCCATCACCATCACCATAATGTACCACTGCATTCTACCATCACCACTACATCATCAACTCCACAGAGTACCAACCCCGTGCATCATCACCATCACCTATGTTACTGTGTACAACCACATTCCACCTTCACCATCACTGACATCACAATGCATCACCGCAGTGCATCATCACCATCACCAATGTAACAATGTCCCACTGCGGTGCGCCATCACCATCACCAACACCAACATCACAATGTACCACCGAAAAACACCATCGCCATCATCAACATCACGATGCACAACCGCAGCGCACCATCACTATCACCAACGCCACAATGAAATTGCCACAATGCATCCACACTATTAGCTATAATATAACATAACACTGCACCACAGCAGTGCACCATCATAACCACTATCATCACAGCCACATGATTTCCACTACAGTAAAACATCACCATCATCATCGTGCAGTGCACCATCATCACCCCTAAGACCAACATTACAGTGGAGCCTCAGTACCACCACAATACACCATCACTCACCATTACACC
>JAWQUT010001013.1:22415-36191 GCA_033807755.1 Ellobium chinense
CAGACATTCATCAACAGATGCTTGAGGAGTATTCTAAAAACGAAGTGGCAAGACAAGATACGAAACGAAGAGCTATGGGCAAGAACAGAACAAAAGGAAATAGAGGTAGAAATTGGACTCCGTAAATGTCGCTGGATTGGGCACACCCTCAGAAAACCTAGTGGAAACATCACCAGGCAATCACTGCAATGGAACCCACAAGGAACAAGAGGCAAGGGTAGGCCACGGGAGACATGGAAACGATGCACGGAAAGGGTCATGCGAGAAAAGAAGCTCACTTGGAGCGAGCTTGGAAAGATGGCCCAAGACAGGGAAAGATGGAATTCGCTTGTGCGTGGCCTATACCCTGCTAGGGGTGAAAGGCATTGATGATGATGATGATGTAATTGATAACTTTCCATGTTAAATGATTGTCAAACAGTGTCCTGGTTAACACGAACTAAGTCATGTTATCATCCAAGAGAAAACAGCGTCCAGGAAGCAATAAAACAACTTCTAACTCAGCACACCAGAACTTACCAATGCTGTCCACTTTGGAGTTACAGGCTGTCAAATCACGCTTCATCTCGCCAATCTGAGAATAGATAATAAAATACAAAATAGATAGCGAAGTTTCAGGAAGTTACGGAGAAGATGCAAATATTATCTGCAGACTATACGTCTATAGATATCTCAGTTTATCTGACCCCAATCCAGGTAAGGTACTTAGAAATTAACGATTTTATCGACAATATTTACATTGCTAAAAGGTGCCACCTAATCATGTGATTTTCTGAAGATTGCGTCATTTGGAAATTTATATTCAAGGAGATATTTGTGCACATATTTTGTCCTGATCATTATCCTCCTGCCCTTGAATATTCGTGTTCTTTATAGTAGGTCTACATTTCTCGCGATTGGGATGTACTGTCATGTGGTGTTTCATTTATCACATGTCAGTCATGGGATATTTAATCGTTCTCCCTCTCTCTCTCTCTCTCTGTTTTCTCTCTCTCTGTCTCTCTCTGTCTGTCTGTCTGTCTGTGTCTGTCTGTCTGTCTGTCCGTCTGTCTGTCTGTCTGTCTGTCTGTCTGTCTCTCTCTCTGACTCTCTCTCTCTCTCTCTCTCTTTCTCTCTCTCTCTCTCTCTCTCTCTCTCTCATATATCTTTAAAATGTTCATTTAGTTGTGTCTGAGCATCCTGCTAACCTCTTTGGTGTTATTCCCTCTTTCCGTTTCTATCCCTCTCAAGTGATCTTCCAACATGCCAAGTCGCTGAATTTGAACATCCACTCTCTCCTCCTCTTTCTCAATCTTCTCTACTCTCTCAGCCAAGTCTTCCAACATCCTCTGATCACTCTCTTTTTGTTCAATCTTCTTCTGTATATTCCTGATAAGGTCTGATTCCTTTTTCTTCTCCTTCTCCAAGACGCTCTGTTTCTCCTCGATGCTGCCCACTTTCTTGTCCAGATCACCTATTTTCTCATCATATTTCTTCACTTTCTTGTCCACTTTACTCAAGTCCACAGACATATCATGCACGCTGTTCTCCACTTGATTCATTCTCTCCTCCAACTTTTTCATCTGGCCACGATCTTTGCTCCTGTTTTGGGTGTATTCCTGTAAAGATGAACTGAATTGATCTGACAGGCCATCAAACCGAGTCGTCAGTTTCTTCAGCTGCTCTGAAATTTCTGTTGATAAAATTGTGAATAAAATAACAACGTAAAGTAACATGAAGAATAATTTTTAAAAGTAACGGAACAAAGTAATATAAGATCAGTTTGTTCCCGTGATTACCTGATGTGGAAATAAATTATCTTTATCAAATTCACCATTGAATCATGTCATAGTAAGCAGAACAACGAGACTTTTTAAACTATAACATTATAACTGTGTGTCAGTGTGTCTACAAAGATAATTAGATCATATAAATTAACCTGGCCTTTTCCTTTTTTATTTATCTGCTGAAAACAGCTAGTGTGGTCAAAAGAGTAACGAGGTTGTCTAGAGTTGACACCATGATGCAGGCATCCCAAGAACACTTGGGATAATCTTGACAGAATGACTACAGCCTTGCATTTTTTTTCTGTCAGTAAAAGGAGGGCAAGATATAGAGCTTTTTTTTTTTCCGTTGTTTCATTCGCTCGTCTAGAGCTGCATTTGCATGATGTTGGTGTGTTGTGTTTCAGCAAACAGACCAAGTCATTGCTGAAAACAACATAGAGCAGCCTTGCCGTTAGACGGATCGTATATAATTATATTAACAAGGAATCACTGCTAAAAAAAAAAAAGGTAGGTAAGGCTAAACATTGAGCCAATATTTGCTCGTATGTCAGCCAAAGCGTGCTAGTAGTCCAAACGGCAATCAAACGACTGTTACCTGTTGGTTTTACGGACACATCACTTGATCAAACAACACGAGCCTTGCGAAAACTTAGACCAACTTTGAGGCAGTCATGCAGTCGGTTTTTTTCCCACTTTTTTTCGTTATAATAAGACTATTTTAACTTTAAAATAAAAATCACCAGGTACCAAGAATTCCGACGAGAGAATGAATTCCCATTATGAGAAACGGCGTCAAAACAAAAACAAAAAAATGAGTTCTACTTAATATCGTCTCCTTAGAAAGGAAAAACTATTTCTGACCAGTATCACACTCGGCACAAAAAACTAAGGCAAGCGGCTTGTTTTTGTATCGTTGAGAGGAAAAAATGTGCACTTTCACTTAGTAAAAAGATAGAATATGAAAAACAAATAACTCTTATGCCTGCAAAATACCACATTATCGGTCAATGCAAAACTCGTACATTCAACATCATTTGAACGGCTACATTGTCACACTCCATCCCTCTCCTGCAACCCTGAATATACGCATTGGGGAAAGTGGGTCACTATACAGTTTGTGTGTGTGTGTATGTGTGTGTGTGTGTGTGTGTGTGTGTGTGTGTGTGTTTCTCTGTGTGTGTGTGTGTGTGTGTGTGTGTGTGTGTGTGTGTGTGTGTGTGTGTGTGTAAGCTAAGTACTGACCAGATAGCTGGCTTGATTTTTCAGGGAGATGGAGAGATTCCGCTGACGCCAGTGAGGGAGACGATGACTGAGCCAAAGATGGCGCTCTTGATTCCTCTGGCATTCTTTCAACATCCTCGTCACCACATTTTGCTGAGTGGAAACAAGAAAGTGTATAAATAAACATTACCACCGAAAACCAAATCCACTCTCTATATAAGCTTAATAACATATTAGTCCCAAATGTGGCAATGAAAGCACAAACTAACATTCTACCAAGGAGGAGCGTTTCTATGGATGTACCATTCCATGCACTATGTCCTGTTTACGAAGGATAGTATTTACTTGGAAACCTGAATACATATGAATGCGTGATGTCGTTTGTTTTGTAACCTTTTTCACCTCCTAGATTTGCAGTGATTAAAAAAAATAAATCTGTCTCTTTCATCGCTTCTCTCGGTTCTTTTCACGCTTCATTTTCAGTTCAGTTTAATATTTGAAGTAAAAGTACTTAAACCGTTACAGTGTTTCTGTGGTCTAAATCGATGATTATCAGCTGTTTTAATCTATTTTGTGTCGCGTAACTGTGTGGTTCATTCAGTTAATATTGTGAGTGTTGTATCTCAATCAAGGCAAGGGCCATCTCAGGGTCGATTTCAGGATTATTAGCTTATTTCTTAAAATTAGTTTATATGATAATAAAGATTTGAAACTCGTGTGTGTTTGATATTAGATTTATTGTATGCGTTATACATTTATCATATTGACTCGCCAGATTTCATTATAGATGAGCAGTATGCGTAAATAGCTTCCAATTATTGTGATATTGTACTCAAACTAAGAAGAGTAAGACTCGCATACAGAAGAGGGAAAGAATTTGTATAAGATGCAAAAATGGCTCTGTTATTATTAGATGAATGCCTTTTTATAGAAGTGTTATCGCGATCTGTTATCATAAATTCGTGTGTAGTGATTGACTACAAATTTGCTCATCATCACAGGCTTTATAATGTAATAATAATAATAATAAGTATTGTTACCTCAACATCCACTAACACTGCCATATTAGACGAGACATCATCATATAAATATCATATATATATTATATTTAGGTAGGTCTACAGAGATGTGAAATGCTAAGTCATATCTTACTGAACCTATATAGGAATGCCAGCAAAAATAATTACAGTGATGGACTGCAAGGTTTTTAAGAAATTCCGACAATGTGTATAAATACTATGATAATGATATGATTTCAAATTCTGTTAGAATTACACCAAGACAATTCCCCACTCTGATTACTGTAGCTGGGCGATAAACACCCGTTCGTAAAGTACTTTTTAGTTCTCTTGTACTGGCAGCCCCTCTCTTGTTCCAGAAATACCAATGTGGTCGGTCTCCTTGACACGATATCATCTTTTGGTTGTCGCGCCAGGGAGGCGGGAAGTGAGAGTACAAAAAGTAGACATCAACTTATTTTCAAGAGATTATTCTTTTATGCGCACGTTCCATTCCAGCAACTAGTTTATTCACCTTTTTTCAACATTTAAAGAAATTTTATTGCCACCGGCACCAGCACTACGAAAATCACGACGCCACCACCACCATTATCTCCACCATCACCATCAACAATAACAAATCAACAACAACATGCAGCAGCAACAACAACAACAACAACAACAACAACAACAGCAATGAACCACTACAACAACTGCAACAGCGGGCACGACCCAAGAACAAAGCTCCACTTACATTTACTCTCAATCTCTTCTGTCTTCTCTATCAGGAACATCAACGATTTTCCTAGAAAAGCATTCAGATCATTGAGGTGAGGACCATTTCTCCCTCGACGCTCTAACCATGAACTCACAGCTGAAATCACCTGCAAGAAAACGTCATCAGTATTACAAAATTGATATCAAATTCACAACTGACTCGAGTTCATAACGTCACATACGATCATAACACTCATATCATTATATGCTCGCGAAAATATAGTCATTAATGTTCTCTTACATTTCCCTCATACAGATCCAAAGCGTCTTGAAATGCACGTTTCTCTTGTTGAAACTCATCCAGTCTACGAGCAACGTAGTCCAACTGTCTTTGAGAAACTGCCATCTTGACGTGAGTTTTTGCTCTGCTCTGTAGGTTCTATCTGTAAGGAAATATTAAATGGGAGTGTGTTTCGTAAATACAAACAATGGTATTGAATCTCCATGTAGCTTTAGACAGTAGTTTTGACTACAAGTTAAGAGATACAAGTTTCATAGGGGACTTTAATATCTGTATTCACAACAGAACCAAGGGAGGAAAGACATAAATACAGAACAAAAATAAACGTCTTTTATTCCTTTGATCCAAACTACAGGCATGAAGGCATCAGCGAACCCATTTTATCATAATAACGGGCCTCTTTTCGGGTGATATAAAAGTGTGTAATAATTTTTTGGGAATACGTCAGCTCGGTATATGTTTTAATTGGTTGGTAATTTGAAATTATTGGACCCATGAAGACGTGATTAGTTGTTGCATTTGTAAGCTAGGCATTGACAAACTGTCTGTCTTTCCTGTTTTTCCTTTTCCTTGTCACATTATCTCATACTTTACTACTCACTGGTTCTTCTCTTTTTTGTTTTTTGATAGTCAGTGTCACCGCCTGTTTGACTCTGTGTAAGATATATATGTCACGAGAGAGTGTTTTTTTTTGTTAGCGAAAAGTTACAAACTATCTTGGGTCTAAAGTCCAAGGTTTTTTTCCTTATCAAAGGGTCTTCAAAGCGGCTTCTGCCTTCTGCTGTAGTAAGTCAAGCAGTGGGTTGGGCACTACCTGTGGAAGAGGCAGATTAGGTCAGATGACAACTTACACCTGCGAACAGGCTGAAATTCAGCAAGTTCTCTCACTTCAGGCTGTATATCAGGGAATTGGTTAACTGTGACACAGAACATACATATTGTCTCTCCCCGCCGCCATTTTGACCCACATATCCACTTTGACCCATTTAGATTTGACATAGTATGTTTCTCTGTATATTGATTATCAGATCTGCCTGAATGTCAGCTTAATAATAGTCAGTCCGATATCTGCATGTGTTAGTTGATTATCTGGCCGTTGATATGATCCTCCAAACAGGGATGTTCTACATTGAGAGTTCTAACCAATCTAAAATAAACTATTTGCGCAAATGTGTTCGTTATTTTGATTCAACGTTATTTTCAGTCGTGTGCATAAACACACCTCTTCGTTTACGAAAACAGCGTGAAATCAGCTAAGGATAGTCTGAACGAGAAGGTAAGCTTACGGTCGTATGACTTCAGAGCCTGATTTTGCGAACTGTAAGTAACATTCATTGGTAAGGATGGATTTTCAAAACAGTTTAGCCATTTGTGCATTTCAAAAAGTTGTACCTGTTAGTGGTTAATGCCTACTAGCCATGCAATCGAGCACCAAACAGGAGATGGCGCTGAAGTGTGTCTTTCGTTCTGTCGAGGAAAAAGTAACGAACGTGAAAAACAAGATGGCGGAGCTCGGTATTCAGAAAGTCCTCGATTCAGAAGTTCGAGCAAGCAGTAAGGCTGAAGTAAACCTACTTTGTGTAACATTTATAGCAGGAACGAAAATGAAGAACATTCGAAAAAACAAAAGAGCGTTTGGTTTCAGGCACCTATTAGAGAGTCAAATCACTCATTTTGTACAACACAGTGCATCGCTAATACATAAAATCCTCCTTTTATGGGGCCTTTCCAGCCAGTGTCAGGAACCCTCAATTCTTCACGCAGGTAGACATTTAATTAAATCATCAATATACATTCTGAAGTCTCTTCAATACAAAGGTGCCAAATCTATTTTTAAATGTACACTACATGTCAGAAGAGCCTTTACTTTAAATGAGCTAGAACGTGAAGATAATAATTATATCAATTTTCTCTTGCAAAGGAAAGAGTAAAGTACTATGAACGACTGCAGCATTTGGCCATCTCTCGCAAGTGTAAATATATAATTAGACATCTGTGAAATGACGATAATGTCACATATTGTATATCCAACGTCCAGAGCTATATTAAAGAACTATGGCCTTGACTTCGCATTAAACGAAGATTTTGATAAAATATATTTAAAAAAAAAAAAAGAATTCTTAAGGATCAGAGAGTGACATTGAAACTACGTCTTCATTATACAATGTTTTAAAAGAAAGCAGTAAGATGTATAGGTTTGATCATTTTAATTTCTTTAGGGGTCCAGTTAAAATTCTTAGCTAGAACAGAATGTATGGGATTAAATGCTGATCTTAAAAGAAGGAACACGTGTGAATCAGATGTGTGTAAGATGTGTGAATAGAGAGCGAAAGAAAATATAAGCCACTTTATGTTTGAATGTCATTCTTATATCTTTTCCCGGGAATTGTTTTATGATGAATTTTATATTGTCTGCAAGGAATACTCAGTTCATTATTTATTTTCAGACTTTTTACAAATATCCAGTTTCGGGAAAAACTTTAATGATTTTAGAATGTGATACAGTAGATGAGTTTGGTGAGAGATTAGAATGTTTATGTAAAAAGTTAAAAGTATGTTTTACTGAAACATTTCCTAACCGTTTTAATATTAATAATATTTAATATTTTGAATGCTTGTGATATGTACATGATCATTTGGACGCGCCGTCGACTAGCCCAGATCGACCGTGCCTCCTTTAAAAAGGGGTAGAATTCAATAAAATTGAATTGAATTGAATTGAATTGATTAGATATTGACTCAATCTTGTTATAAATATCTGTTAAATTGCTACTTTTTGCATGTGGGTACCTCGAACACCGACTTTTATCTTTTACAAGTCTTTATAACTCAGTGACAACATAAATTTCAGCCCTCAATTTCTGAACACAAAGCAATGTAGGGTGGTCCACTCTTGCTCTAGAGTTTGTGGCGGAAGATCTGAAGGAAGCTTCAGCCTGAGTCTGGTTTCATCATGAACGACAACAAATGATGTTTGACTACAGCAACTCTACTTGCACAGTTACGTCCCCTGACTTCTAATTGCCTAGCACAAAGTCTTGTTATCTTTTCTATAATGTATCTTCTTATCTGCGAAATACAGAACTGATAACTGATAAATCACATGTTTAAGAGAGAGAGAGAGAGAGAGAGAGAGAGAGAGAGAGAGAGAGAGAGAGAGAGAGAGAGNGGGGGGGTAGACAGAGAAAGAGAGAGAGAGAGGCGTGTAATTGTGCTTTCACTATTGCGTCCTACTATGTAGGGATTATATTTCATCTCCTCTTATCCCTCTTTTGGCATGCCCTGCTTCTAGTGATAACGGCTGCAGGGAACACGTTTTAATATCATGGGAAACTGTGTCCATTTTATTTTATTTTACCAGGCACTATATAGCCCTGGGCTGGAACTGCCAGGTCAAGGCTGTGTACAGACAGAAGAGAAGGGGTTTGGCGGTAACTAGTGAAAAAAGGTAGGGTTTGTTTACAAAGAGCAAAAAAAAAAAAAAAACTTCAAAATTTCAATGGGCTTGCTATTTTTGGGTCAGTCTTAAAATTTGGGCCACATAATGAGCTTCAGTGTGGTTTGGGTCTAGGTGAAAGATAAAACTCTGGGTTCAGAGGGCGGCTCAAAATGTTAGTATAGCCCATACAAAAAAGGTTCCAATCCCATTGCAGGTCTGTAACCTATAAGGAACTTTCCCAGTATTAAACTCGTTAAACTGCTCTTTTTATATATTGTTGGACACTTCATTCATTAAACTTTTTTTTTTTTACATTTGATTCATGGAGTTGGCAAAAATGACAATCTTGACGTTCCACTTGGTGAACTTATACATGTGATAAAGTCAAGCATAATTATGTCAGAATTAGTAAGATGCAAAAAAGTCCGCTGATGATATATTTATATATATTTATCGTCCTGCGACGTGGAATGACGTGATAACAATAGCAACAGTAAAGAGTAAAGTTCAGGGTGGATTTAAGTTATTATAGTTCATAGTTAAGGTCACTCTTTCTTTTCATGCACCTTTATGAACACACACACACACACACACACACACACACACACACACACACACACACACACNACACACAGACACACACACACACACACACACACACACACACACACACACATTCACACACACTTGCTAGTATGCCATGTATCAAGAAGTATCTTGGAAATGAGAAAGAAATATAAAGAGGCGATCATTTGGAGAGGTGGGAGAGGATACAGCTGGTAAAAGGTGAAGCCAAGAAAGAAAAAGAACAAAAAAAAACCACGGAGGAAAAATAAGTCTAGAGAGCTTTTATTCTGGAGATTGGGTCTCTGATAAACTGCTGTGGTAGAGGTGCGCATATAACATTTCTTGGTGTTGCATGTTACGAGCTAGACCAGTCTGAGAAGTCAGCAAAGGTGAACTACCTACATAGCAATTGATAGGAAATAGATTTTCCCATATCAGTAATATTATGAACTATTTATGAACTATATTTGTGTTTTAAACTGACTCCCAGGCGCATGACGTCAGTGTTAGTGTGGTGTCTGCAGCCAAGTTGGCGTTATAACGCCAAATTACCCAGTTTCGGCGGGTTATAAAGAAAGAGGGGTAGAGAGATGGAATTGACGTCAAGAAAAGATAATTTTTCTGTTTGTTTCTTTGCCTCGGCTCATTCTTTACTTTTATTAACGCTTTCGAGCACAATAATTACTAGACCAGTGACCATATACATAATCCATACATTAGTTACCGTGTCTAATATTATATTAGAATGTAGGTGTAAAGAAAGAGGTTGACTTTCAAGCCGGAAGTAATAATTATGGAGCAGGCCCCGTGCATCTGACTACCTCAAAATATATATACGCCCCCTATGACGACAACAGACTGATGTTTGGATAAGAAAATTATTCAGTCCACTCTGGTAGGACATCACTTAGGTATGCGATCAGCTCTTGTAGATAACGCACAGTCGGTATCTTAACAATTTGTTTTGTGTGTGTTTATCCCATGCCTAATTCACTAATGTTACACTACGTGACACACATATCAGCTTGCCCTGGATAGTAGGGACGTTTGGCTATGAGAACATGTGCACTGATAGATTGATAGTACTAGGGTCATTTTAGGCAGTGTTATCTGACTCGGAAAAAAAAGGAAAAAAACACAATTGGTATCTCTGCAGTATTGCGGTGTCAGCTTGGTGCAGTATGGCTTGTATCAGACCAGGTGTGACATTACGAGAGAGGGGGATGTTTCATATCATAATGACTGTTAGATTGAGATCAGAGTGAAAGGGGAAAGAGAGAGAGAGAGAGACAGAAGAGAGAGAGAGAGAGAGAGAGAGAAGAGAGAAGATATATATAGAGAGAGAGAAGAGAGAGAGAGAGACAGAAGAGAGAGAGAGACAGAAGAGAGAGAGAGAGAGAGAGAGAGAGAGAAACAGACATGCGGGCAGAAAGACAGTCAGAAAGACAGAAAGACAGGCAGACAGGGACCAAAGATACAAAGATAATCCACACACACACACAAGCACACACACAAACACACACACACACACACACAAACACACACACACACACGAACACACACCTACACACACACCCACAATCATAAAATCTGACATACCACGTATTTCGTCAGTATCAAGTTGCCTGGTGGCCTAAGCATTTCTATTTAAGAAGGCTTTGTATGTTTAATAGATATTGTTTTATCGTCCTGTGAAACTTCATGTAATAGTTGACGACTTTGCTAACAAAAATTGTCTTGCTTTTCTTTTCTTCAGTGTTCACAGGTCAAAGGTCATGCCACGCTGAAGTTCGTTGTCTGTAGTCAGGTGTAGGCGTTACGTACCGTATCAGAAATTTCGCAATTCAGGCAAACAAAGTCTGTTAAAGGAACTGTGGCCGTATGCATTATCAATACGTTAGTTAACGTAGTGCGTTAATAACTGTGAACACTACTAATGTTCTGGGAGTTTCCCGCGATTACCGTAGTGCGTTAACTTTCGCACGGATTATGCATACGGTCACATGACAATGTGTTTTACCTGTTACGTGAAACAGCCTTTGAATATTTACCGAATATGGTATCAATCTTTCAGACAATATTTTGTTTATCAACGTGTTTGAACACTTCCTTCCCACCCCCCTTCTCTCACTCCTGCTCTCCCCCCTCCCGCCCCGTCCCAACCCTTGCATGTATTTTCAACGGGTAGAAAAAAATATGTAAATTATGTAGGGAATGCAATATGTGAGAGTACATTCTAAAATCAAGAATTTGTAAACGAGAGATTAGAAACAGAAACTGAAATCGAACAGTACTAAAGTATGTGTTAAGTCTATAATTAGAGAATACCAGGTATTAATCGAAGCAGAGTACCTTATCTTACTGACATTAAAATCTTTTGTTTTACCGGTTACAAGAGGAAGGGGGATGAGGGTGGGGTTGGAGTGATTGAAGGAACAAGAGATGAAAGAAAGTAAATAAAGTGAAAGATGAAATTAGATATTTTTGAGGAATAAAGAGAGTGAACGGAAGGAAGGGCGAATAGAGGAAGAAGAAGAAGAAGAAGAAGAAAAAAAAAAGGAGAAGAAGAAGAAGAAAGAGAGGGATAAGAAGAAGGGTCAGCTTGATCAGAAGAAGAAGCAGAAGAAAAAAAAGGAGAAGAAGAAGAAGAAGGAGAAGAAGCAGAAGAAGAAAAGAGAAGAAGAAGAAGAAGAAAGAGGAAAAAGCAGAAGAAAAAAAAAATGGAGAAGAAGAAGAAAAAAAAAAGGAGAAGAAGAGGACGTAGAAAAGGAAGCAGAAGAAGAAAAAGAAGGGGCAGAGGAAGAAAAAGAAAAAGAAGGAGCAGAAAAGAAGAAGAAAAAGAAGCAGAAGAAGAAAAAGAAGGGGCAGAGGAAGAAAAAGAAAAAGAAGGAGCAGAAAAGAAGAAGAAAAAGAAGGAGAAGTAGAAGAAGAATGAAGAGGAGGAGAAGAAGAAAGAGAAGAAGAGGGAGCAGAAAAAAAAAGAAAGAAGAAGTTAAAATAGCTAGCGTCAAACTCACAATATAACTTACGAATTAGGAAGAAACTCTTAACACAGGTCTGTGACTTGAGTGACGTGCAGTTGATAGGCTTCACCTCAGGTGCTACTTGATGCAGGACTAAACTGTTTTTTGCAGAAACAACGTAACTGTCTATGTGAACATCTNGTAAATTTCTAGATATTACTTCTTGCAGAGCAGCAGAAAAGCAAACGACTAGATGCAACCGGATGGTCATGATCAACAATAACAACAATAACAACAACAGCAACAACAACAACAACAACAACAACAACAACAACAACAACAACAACAACGACAACGACAATGACAACAACACCATTAACAACAATGGAAACACCACTAACACCAAACAACAACAGCAACAATAACAACAATACCAACAACAACAACAACAACAATACCAACAACAATAACAACAGAAGCAGCAGCAGCTATAACAATAACAACAACAACAACACATTCGTAAATGTAGTATTATTGTTTTTCATAGTAGAAATAGCAGTAGTAATAGTAGTAAGAATGATATTGTAATGTAACGCAGATGAAGAAAAAGGGTAAGTCATGAAGCCACATAAGACAGCAAATGGGTTTACACTCCACCGCGAGGTGAAGGCCAGGCGGTGCTTTATGAGTGGCCACAAGGTAGGCACCCATCCCTAAGTCATGCTGATAAAATGTAGAACTGGCTGATAAAGATTATTTTTTTCTATTTATTTATATTTTTTATCATTAACAGTCACCAATCGGCCCCCTTGTAAATTTTGGGAAACTTTTGCAAAACGGTGACATCACTAATAAATCAACAAGGTGGCTCCCTGGGTAAGCGGGATGAGCTCCGCCCTTGATTCTAGAAATAGGTCGAGAGTTAGAGAACTACTGGAAAGCATTATTAAATATTTAGATCTATGTAACAATTAACTAATCTTTAAATAAAGAAAGGGAAAATAAAAAACAAACTTAAAATGGAAGTTCTAACAACGCTAACAAAGGTACCACAAAATTAAGGAGCTCGGGCCAAAACATAAAAAAAATAAAAAAAATAAATAAAAGAATGATAATTATTGTATGTTATTTGCTCTGCATGGACAATAGTGTAGGATGATAATTTCTCTGACAAGCTCCCAGTGGAAGGAGAGAGGATGGTGGTTTAAGTATCACAAGTCATTCTTTTCAATTTACATCATTCATTTCTGTCATTCTTGTTTAAATTAGTGACAAAAAGAATCACTGTAGCTACCAGCTGGCAACTTTGAATTTAATATGCAAACCTGGATCTTTTCTTCTCAAATCCTCGACGATGAGACAGCTCAAAATAATGGGAATATTTACAGTGTGTTAATCTTTAACTCTGGACTAGTTCACTGAAATTCGTGGAAGTAGAAAATCCTTTGTATGAAATTAGCATTATTCACAACTTTCGCGGCTTTCTACCAGATTATGTGGCAGCCATTTAGACCCTACTACTTACGCTTCTAAACACGACCATGAGTTGCGCACATCATGATGTAGAAGATTTCGACAAGTGAGGGCAACACTGTTGTGTTGTGGGCTGTTCGAACAAGAGAGAGAGAGAAGAGATCTAATATTTATGGCAAATAATTGAGTGTTTAAACATCCAGCATGTGAAACGTCATATTTACAAAAGATACAGACATGCGGCGCCGGTGGAAGGCCTCCATCATTTGGAACGACTCTCCAATGATAGTTGTTATTATATGATCAATAGAATATATATATATATATATAT
>JAWQUT010001013.1:71620-85118 GCA_033807755.1 Ellobium chinense
TCCTCCCTATCAACTATTTAAATCTATACCAAGTTATACAGAACTGCGAGATGGACACCTTCTAAGATTTATCAACAAATAAAAAGTGAAATTTATAAGTAGTAGTTAGAGCACTGGTTTTAGAATAATACGGGGGCGGGGTGGTGGTGGGGGGGGGCGTTTACGAGCACCCGGTGACCCCCTACCCATCCCACCCCCGGTTTCACCGCAGTTGTCTTACGGTCTCAAAGGAGACCTTCATTCCCTCGTGTTCAGAGCCGGGCAGACCATAATTCCGCCCCTGCTGATAACAGTCAGAAGTCAGAAGCCAGTAAGACAATAAATGTTCACTTTTGAAAAGTCCAGTGTGGTACTTTACTTTTTGAACAACAGATAAAAAAATTTTACTGTAACTTCAGTTCGCCTGTTTCATTCGAGCGAGTTTTTTAGGAGAAACAATAGAACTGTAACAGACAAGACAAGAAAATGACGCTGATCTTAAGCTTTGGTACTACTTTTTAACACATGACTGTGTGACTTATAATGTCAGTGACGTTTGATGGATATATTATTGGAATGTAACAAGCACAAATTTAGCTCAGTTTGCAAACTGCCAACCTCAGGGATACGTAATCTGCCGATAACTGCTGGGATATGTGTACTAATGATCGGAAATTCCTTTTCCTGAAAACTATTCTAAAAATACACTCGTATTTCATCAGGATTGCGCAGATGTCATGTTGACATTAATTGTAGTATGGTCGGTGTGCGAGTGACATGATAAAATTGAACCCACCAAACAGCTCTCGAAGACAGTTTTACTCTGTCTAAACGATAACGTTATCATCAAGTAGCTCTTAACAACTGGTACAATCCATAAAGCACACGTACCTCACCTGTCACATAAAATGACATGAAATTTATGCCAGAGATTCTTAAGGGATGGAAAAAAAAGTTGCAGGTAATCACACCTGACGACGCAACCGCTATATCTGTGTAGAGCTATTAGAGCGATGATAATAATAATATTGTTTCAGATTATTCCTGAGATCAGCCCTCGCCTTGAGAGTAAACATTGTTATCACATGATAGCACTTTGAATGTTTGACGTCAATGAAATAAAAATACAAATGGATTGTTCGCTGGTCTCATATTCTTGTGTCTCCTTCAAGTTTTAGACAAATCCTAAATTACAAACAGTAGTAAATAAAATTAGAAGAGTTTTTATTCAACCTCAAGAATCAAACCTGACTCTCTCTCTCTCTCTCTCTCTCTCTCTCTCTCTCTCTCTCTCTCTCTCTCTCNTGTGTGTGTGTGTGTGTGTGTGTGTGTGTGTGTGTGTGTGTGTGTGTGTGTGTGTGTAAATAAAACGACTCTTGTAATATATTAGACAACTTGTGAAACTGCGTTCGTTATTTTCACGTTCGGTAATGTCACGAACGCAATTTCGCAAGTTGTCTATCAATGAAGCTCCGTGTGTGGCTCATGTTCAAAAGATATTTACGTTCTTTTATATCATGTTTGTATTGTAACTTTAAACATCTGGATCCTTCACTTGTCTGCTTCTGTCTGAAGATTGTTATACTCTTTGCTTTTCCTTTTCCTTATGGAAAGATCTGGACTGTCTCCTGTGTCTGTCTAAAATTTTCTGCTGTAAAATAATATGAGCTCCCTTTGGTTTGGTATTTGGCTCGAAATGGTTATAATAACTATCTTGATATACGCGCATACTATGTTCTACAGTTTGATCACACAAATATCTTCTACAAGTGAAATATGATTCATCCAAAATCTACATTCTAAAATAATGGTGTGCTATCCTTCAACGTTTACCTCTGCCCGTACAAACAATCTGAGGTATTTCGTCCTGAATTTTGTTTAATATGCACTAAGCCATCAAACTCCGAAACTTTGAAGATCCACTGAAAGCTTCTTTCTTGACCTTTGTCTCACCTGGTGACGGGAGAGTTATGGTCAGTATACAGGCATGTTTCTTCCATCTTATTCAAAGCTCTCACAAAATTTCAGTCGAGTCATGTGATATGTTGGAAGGTGACAGCAAAACATAGTCTAGCTGACTGTGTAATACTGTTGGATTTTCAATATTTTTGTCTGCGGTTCGATCAGAAATTGCACGGGCAGATCTTTCTAAACATTATGTTTATTTCTTGATTGGCTGCCCACTCCATGTTGTAATCCTACTAAAAGAGCAATGACTTTGATGTCACCATAAGAATAAGGATAAGGATAAGGATAAGGATAAGGATAAGGATAATTTTATTTGTCCACAGAGGGATATTTGCACACTGATCTTGACATTTGTAAAAGTCAAAAGTTCATCTTGTTGGCATATTTTTATTCACGTCAACTGCATGCTGTGGCCTACAAGACGTAATGGTGGAAAATTTCTAAACAGTTTAAAAAACGTTAATGCCCACTTCAGATGATGTGTTCAATATCTCCACACATTACTAGGACGCCGTTTAGAACACATTAGTCCTGCTTTTACCTCGATTTAAACTAAAATGGGATTTCTTGTGGTTGTAAATTGGATAACTTTGTCATATTTATTTACTCTTGCGCATTTCTGATGCACTTTGTTGGACAAGAATTTAAATTCTACTAACACAGATCATCTGCTATTCTTAAAGCCTATTATTAATATATGCCTTCCACGCCCCTGACCTGATATCTTGTCTAACTGGAGCCAAGGGACAGTCTTAAGTGTCATTTCCGAATTCATTACATTTAGATCCAGTACAGATCAATAATTTTCATGGCAAACGTTAACTTATGTGGCGATCAATAAGCGAAAATGGCTGACTCTGACCCCAACCCAAGTTCTAATACCTATCAAGATGGGATCACTAACAACCCTAATGCCCATAAAACCAATCGCTGCTAAAAGCAAAGTGAGCCACTTTCAGCTCTGATTCATTTTGCTCATTGACTAATGTACAATTTATTATGCCTTGCCTGGTAATGTTAGACCAGGGATTTTCATCTAATCANTTAAACATCTGGGTCCTTCACTTGTCTGCTTTTTTTTCTGAAAATTGTTATACCTTTGCTTTTCCCTTTCCTTATGGAAAGATCTGACTGTCTCCTGTGTCTGTCTAAAATTTTCTGCTGTAAAATAATATGAGCTCCCTTTGGTTTGGCATTTGGCTCGAAATGGTTATAATAACTATCTTGATATACGCGCATACTATGTTCTACAATTTGATCAAACAAATATCTTCTGCAAGTGAAATATGATTCATCCAAAATCTACATTCTAAAATTATGGTGAGCTATCCCTCAACGTTTACCTTTGCCCGTACAAACAATCTGAAGTATTTCGTCCTGAATTTTATTTCATATGCACTAAGCCATCAAACTCCGAAACTTTGAAGATCCACTGAAAGCTTCTTTCTTGACCTTTGTCTCACCTAGTGATGGGGGAGTTATGGTCAGTATACAGGCATGTTTCTTCCATCTTATTCAAAGCTCTCACAAAATTTCAGTCGAGTCATGTGATATGTTGGAACGTGACAGCAAAACATAGTCTAGCTGACTGTGTAATACTGTTGGGTTTTCAATATTTTTGTCTGCGGTTCGATCAGAAAGTGCACGGGCAGATCTTTCTAAACATCATGTTTATTTCTTGATTGGCTGCCCACTCCATGTTGTAATCCCATTAAAAGAGCAATGACTCACCGTAAGGATAAGGATAAGGATAATTTTATTTGTCCACAGAGGGATATTTGCACACTGATCTTTACATTTGTAAAAGTCAAAAGTTCATCTTGTTTCTCATATTTTTATTCACGTCAACTGCATGCTGTGGCCTACAAGACTTAATGGTGGCAAATTTCTAAACAGTTTAAAAAGCGTTAATGCCCACTTCAGATGAAGTGATCAATATTTCCACACATTACTAGGACGCCGTTTAGAACACGTTAGCCCTAAACTAAAATGGGATTTCTTCTGGTTGTAAATTGGATAACTTTGTCATATTTATTTACTCTTGCGCATTTCTGATGCCCTTTGTTAGACAAGAATTTAAATTCTACTAACACAGATCATCTGCTATTCTTAAAGCCTATTATTAATATACGCCTTCCACGCCCCTGACCTGATATCTTGTATAACTGGAGCCAACGGACAGTCTTTAGTGTCATTTCCGAATTCATTACATTTAGATCGGGTACAGATCAATGATTTTCATGGCAAACGTTAACTTACGTGGCGATCAATAGGCGAAAATGCCTGACTCTGACCCCAACCCAAGTTCTAATACCTATCAAGATGGGATCACTAACAACCCTAATGCCCATAAAACCAATCGCTGCTAAAAGCAAAGTGAGCCACTTTCAGCTCTGATTCATTTTGCTCATTGACTAATGTACAATTTATTATGCCTTGCCTGGTAATGTTAGACCAGGGATTTTCATCTAATCCTCCCCCACCACAGTGACGGTCACGGTGTCCTGTATTCATGATGTTTTATCTGAACAACATTCTGCGTTTAAAAATACGAAAATCTTTATTGTCAGACAGGAAATCATACTGAAGTGTCAGTTGTTGATCTCATGACGACCTTCGTGTTGATATCGTCAAGTACCAATAGATTACGCACATTGTGACATAACTCTTATCAAATTTCGGTCCACTCCTGCAGCGACACTCCACCTCTCTCACCCCTCTCCCCTCCCCACCGATCCCTCCTTTTGTTCCTAATAATAGACCTTTTTATGGTGTCTTGTCTGGGGTCTGACACGAATCAAATAAATGCCTGACCTGTGTCCTTGGGATGTTTCTTTGTTGCTGGCATGGTGTATGTACAGAAATTGTTTTGTCTTCTCCTCAAACAACAACAACAACAACAACAACAACAACAACAATAACAACAACACCAAAAACACCACTAACAACAACAACAACAACAACAACAACAACAACAACATACACTGTCTCGCTCCAACGCTTTAAATCAACGACATGGACACTCGGAAGATCCTACACGTTTGCCTTAGGAAAAAAAAAAATATTTTGATGACATTTCCAAATTTCTTTTTCTCCCTCTCTTCCCAACCATCACTACTAAACGAACAAAAACATTGATGAATGAATGAATAAATGAATGAATGAATGAATGAATGAATGAATGAATGAATGAATGAATGAATGAATGAATTTTCTTCGAGGGTGGGTGCAGTGCGGGTAACTTACGCTCCCCTGAAATGGTTTAGGCAGAATAGTCCAGTTGCCAAGCCATACCTGGAAGTGAAGTACTACTGTTCTGTTTTGTTGTTTTTTTTGCTGGCTTTAGTCCATTTAGTCGTGGCTGATCAAGAATCTGTTTGGTTCCACTCTGTAATTAACGACTGAGCTGATTTTCTACGGCCATTTATGAATCAACTGATAAGGTATCGATACTTTTTCAAAGGGTAAGTACTAGTATCGTTTGAAGTAACAAATAAAGCAATCTAATTTTTAGTAAGTTTGTGAGAGGCACTGGCAGGCATAAATGTTGCCATTGCCTATTTAAGGTATTATCTTTCGTTTTTGAGATAGTGCCCTCCATACTTTTAAATATTGATATCGATACTATTTCATGTATGAGTACATCTTGATAGACTCTCTCGGCCAAAATATAATTCACTGGGTATAACATGTCAAACTAATGGCATAGATACCATAATTAAAAGTATCAATGGCAATATCTAAAAATACGAATAGAATAGGATGCAAATACATTAAATGGGCAATTGCAACATATATGCCTACGGGTTCTTCTCACAAATCGATTGAACTTTCGATTACTTTCTTTGTTACTTCAAGTGATGGTAGTACTTATCGTTTGAAATGGTACCGATACCTTAGCAGTTAAATGGCCCGCAGAAAAAAAAATGATCACTAGTCACAGAGTGAAACCAGACGGATGCTTAATGAGGACAATCTCTGTTGACCAAAAACAGCAAAAAAATACATTAGTAGTACTCTACCTACAAGTTCTAATAATAACTTACTTCGCGGCAACAGGACTAGAAGTAATAGAATTGTGAAATGAAGGATTCCCGACAATTTACCAATGTTTTATCCTTCCTGTTTCAGACCAGATCTAACACCGTCCACGAAGTTGAATAAATACTGATTAGCATACTTTGGAATTATTCTTTTGACCAACCAACCAACCAACCAACCAACCAACCAACCAACCAACCAACCAACTTTTCAAGCTGTTTCAAACTTGTGCTTAGTCTAATTCTCACATTTTATTCTTGTTTAACGAACACTTACAAGACACCAAATGTAGACTGGCGGGGAAGACATCACTCCTCGCTTTCAGCCCAACAAATTTAAAAACAAACAAAAAAATGTTGAGCTGCTGAAGACTATAGAAAATACAAAGGCTCTCTCTCTCTCTCTCTCTCTCTCTCTCTCTCTCTCTTTCTCTCTCTCTCTCTTTCTCTCTCTCTNCCCTCATCCCCCTTGTGTATCAGGCTTTAAATTCTGTCTGAGTCAGCCCCTGTCAGCACTCCGTAGTACCGTACTCACTGACTGAATCATTGGGAATTCACATTCTTACAAGGAAACAAACAGATAAAAATCTCCATGTAGTCAGTTTTAGTTCAGACTGTCTCGAGTTTACCACAGGAAGACAAGAGCGATCATGGGATTTCCGGTATTGATAAAGAAAATGACAAAACAGTTTTAATTTCTCCTATTAAGAATTTATTTGCTCTTCAGAGTTGGCAAACAGCCATTGTTGGGATCCGGTACACAGTGAACTCGACAGCTCTGAGGGATTCCAAAATCATCAGTAAATTCTCACCAATGGAATAGCCAATGTTAGAGCAAACAAGCATCAAACATAAAAAAAAAAAATGTATGAAAAATAATAACCAGAATCACAGACTTTATACAGTCCTGAAAGTAAATCAACATGGCATACCAGTATTCCAATAGTCCGTGAAATATGGCGCTTTTAGAAGACTCAACGCGGGGGAACGGGAAAATTGTCTCTTTATCTACAGAAAAGAGGTGGGNGGGGGGGGGGGGGGGGGGTAGAGACACAGCAAGAGAGACAGAGAAACGGAGAGAGAGAGAGAAGGAACGACATAGAGAGAGAGAGAGAGACAGAGGGAAAGATAGCTGGAAGGGACAAAAGAGAGAGAGAGAGAGAGAAAGAAAGAGAGACATGGATAAAAAGAAAGTGAGAAAGAAAAGAGAGAGAAAGAAAGAGGAGAGAAGAATAGAGAGAAAAAGAAACAAAGAAAGCAACTGGAAAGAGAGTAAGAAAGAAAGACAGAGAGAAAGAGAGCGATAGGCCAGTAGGAACAAGTCGAAAGATTTTTTTGTTGGCTTATGTGAAATCAGCTGCCATAGCATAGATTGCCCTAAGCAGGTCCTCTTCAGAGGCGGATCCAGGAAAAAAAAGAGCAGAGGTGGGAAGAATGTGTGGGTTCCCCTTCATTACTGACCCTTCTCTCAATATAGATAAACAATCTTATCATGCAACTTTGGATTTCATACACTATCACCCCCGCCCCTACACCTCCCTATGTAGATTTCTATTCATATCAAGTTCTACAGAACGACGGAATGAACAGCTTGTTAGAGCTACCAACAAATGAAAGGAAAAAGTCGTGTATTGAGCGCTAGTTATAGAATACTACGGGGGGCAGGGAGATTTACGAGCACCAAGTGACCCCCGTTCCCCCCACATTCCACCCCCGGTTTCACCAAAGGTCTTTTGGTATCAAAGGAGACCCCCATTCCCTCGTGTCCAGAGCCCGCCGGACCATAAATTCCACCTCTGCTGATAACAGTCATGTCAAGTTAGAAGCCAGTAAGGCAATAAATGTTAACTTTATAAAATTCCAGGGAGGTGGTCTACTTTTTGGACAGCAGATATAAAACATTTCTGAATATGTAACAACGCTATTTCGGGAAATACTTGAACTCAAATGATTTGCGTCCCCGGGAAATCTAATGTCCTGTGGTATCATTTCAGGACAACGTCTTCTACAGGTGACCCTGACCTTTTCCGGGTGAATATTTCGATAAGAAAAACATAGTCATGGAAGAAATGTAATCTTTTGCATCAGCGACCAGAATATAATCGTCACTTTTCTAGCTGAGTTAAGGACAAAGTATATTGTTATACAAGCCAGAACACGACACCAGGATCTGTTTGTCACGTACTGAGGTCATAATTTATTTCTTTACAGTCATAGGCGGATCATCTATCTGATGTCAGTCAATGTTTCAAGAAAAGACACAGACAGAAGAGAATAATGTCTATCTCAGGACTGACCACCTGGATAATTGAAGTTGGAAAAACATGTTTTGAACATAGTAAAATATGTCAGGCCAAATGATTGGGTATTGTTGGTTTTTTTAACCAGTGACACTACAGCATTGTCTGTGATAGCTGTGAAAACTATTCCACTCTTGGCAAAGTGCTTATCTCTGAGATCTGCCTATGAGTGTGATTTTTCTATTAACCGAACCGGCTGTCGATAAAAACACGTGCTATTAAGACCGTCGTGGGGCATCGAGTGCCCTATACTATTTATAAAGTAGAAAATATAAAAGAAACCTGTGTTACGGCTTTCGCGGGGCACACAGTGCCCCATACGTTTTATATATTACAAAAACACACAATCATCTTCTTGTAAGACTGTCGTGATGTACCCATGAAAATTATAACGGGGAATAGAGGAAAATCATAATAATAATAGGCGCGATAATAACTCGACATTCCTTTCATATCAGTCGAGTTTTTAGTCGGTATGCTAAGCTCATATGACTGCCAAAACGCCACTAATTATCACATTTTCATAGAAAATGGTTTGGACAGATGCGTGTCCCACGACTGCCGACTCGCTATATTGAGAAATCTCTATTATTATAAAAGTCTGGGTACCTGTAGCCCCACGACAGCTTTAACGACATGGTGAAAAGTAACACTTGATTATTCTTTCATTTTTCAAGTTTAAGCTAATTAGGAACTTGAGGGATACGTGAAATATGGAGGTGAAATAACTTTTCGTTCAGAAATGATAAGACTTTGAAAACATATCTGGGCCATAAAATACCCACAACAACATGATGGTGATGAGTAACTGAACTGCAGAGATTCATAAAATGAAATATATTTTATGATACAGGTTTCACAATCCCAACTGGCAGACGGTGATTAAATAGTGTAAACCTCAGCACGGGACTCACGTGTCAGCAACAATAAATGATGATTACTACACTGTACTTGATGATTACTACACTGTACTTGATGATTACTACACTGTACTTGATGATTACCTCAACACTCCACTCGAGTTGTCTCAACCAGTCGCAGTTACACCCTGGACTTTCCTTTCTTCAAACCCATTAAAGTAAATGCTATAAATATTTTACATGTGTTATTCTCCCTTCCCTCTAACCACTACTATAACAATCCCAAACAAGATTTGAAATAAAAAGAAACATTAAGGTGACCTACAGGTTTTCACTTCGCGGCTTCATGGCCGTGGTTTGGGAGAGGATGGGGGCGGGGGTGGGGTGCAAAGGTGGGAGGGGTGGTGGTGTTATGTTGTGATCACCTTTGCTGTGGTGATGTTAGCGGTAGTGTTGCTAGATAATAATGCTGGTCATGGTGGTGTTATGTTAGCGGTAGTGTTGCTAGATAATAATGCTGGTCATGGTGGTGTTATGTTGTGATCACCTTTGCTGTGGTGATATTAGCGGTAGTGTTGCTAGATAATAATGCTGGTCATGGTGGTGTTATGTTGGTGGTGGTGAGAATGCGGCTGTTGCTGCTGCTGCTGATATTGATACTGCTAATGTTCTCTAGTCTGGACGACGACGACGACTACGATGATGATGATTATGATGATGATTAGAGAGCGGCAAGGAAGCAGAAAATGTAATTTTAGAACTATTCTGCTTATTTATACACATCTATAACAACAACTCATAACTACATAGTGTTTTAACTTCACTTGACGCTAACGACTGCCTTTTTACCTGTTTTAAGCATGTTGCACTCACTATTTGCCTTTGAACTTTTAAACTTTCTCTACTTATCTATTTATTACTCATACCTATAAGTAGTTTTACTAGACCATTGTGTGCGTTAGAAGATCTTTTAAGATAAAAAATTGCACCAATAAATCTATTTTATTCATCTGTGAAAGCATACTCTTTTACGTCTGTTTTAATGTTCTTTATTTTTAAACAAATTCTTAAATGATGGTGATGATGATGCTGATGAGGAGAAGGAGGAGGGGGAGGAGGAGGAGGAAGAAGAGGAGGAGGAAGATGTCACTTTCATTGCGTCTCTTGGTTGTTCTATTTCTATTTGCCCCTAGTACTGTGTGCACCAGCTTTTCTTTGATTTTGTTTTCTTTTGATTTGTCAGTGTTGAAGTACACGAAATGTCCATTATAGTGTAGTTTTAATTAATGCATTTCATTATAACTTTCAAAGAGTTTTGTGTAGAATACGGGTGGAACCGTGCTTACTTTCAGTGGTGGTCATGGTGGCCGTGGTGGTAGCAGTGTTAATGGTGATGCTGGTGGCTCTGGTGATTTGGACGGGGGNGAGGGGGAGGAGGAGGAGGAAGAGGAAGATGTCACTTTCAGTACGTCTCTTGGTTGTTCTATTTCTATTGGCCCCTAGTACTGTGTGCACCAGCTTTTCTTTGATTTTGTTTTCTTTTGATTTGTCAGTGCCGAAGTACACGAAATGTCCATTATAGTGTAGTTTTAATTAATGCATTACATTATAACTTTCAAAGAGTTTTGTGTAGAATATGGGTGGAACCGTGCTTACTTTCAGTGGTGGTCATGGTGGTGGCCGTGGTGGTTGCAGTGTTAATGGTGATGCTGGTGCCTCTGGTGATTTGGACAGGTGGGGGGGGGAGGGATAGGAGAGTGGGGNGGGAGAGGGGTATGATGCACCTGTTGTTAAAGACTGTGTTGGTGTGTGTTGAATGTGATGGTGCGTGTGTTTGTTCTGATAACACAATTATCATGGCGCTGTACTGATGGTTGTTATGGTTTATTATCATAATAATATAATGTTAGTAACAGATACGAACGGAAAGGCGGAGGAGGGGGAGGGATGGGAAAAATGTGGGGGATCATGTTTAATTTACCACTACACTATGGACCGACCGTTTCACAACAATGTTTTACATTTCCCCCACCAGTGGCGTGAAGAGGGTGCTTTCTAGTTTGTGAGGGGGCGGGGAAGGGACAGTTTAGCTTTTACATCCAACCAGTATTCTGGAGAAAAATGGGGTGGCGAACAAAATATAGACACGCCTTTTAGTTTACTTATGAATAGCTTCTATCTCTATTGTTATCTTCTGTTGTATCAGTTGTTTTTTTTTATCTACAACAATACACCGCTGAGTCGCTGACTGAATAGCTTAAACCACCAATGCTTAAGCGTGTAAGAGAGAGAGAGTGTGTGTGTGTGTGTGTGTGTGTGTGTGTGTGTGTGTGTGTGTGTGTGTGTGTGTGTGTGTGTGTGTGTGTGTGTAAGAGAGAGAGAGAGAGAGAGAGAGAGAGAGAGAGAGAGCTTTACTTGCTTTCAAGAAGTCCTCCTACATAATAATAGGGGCCATCATTACAAATGTTCAAAGACAGTATCTGTATATTGATATATACTGAGTGGATACCTTGCGAAAGCTAAATGCATTTTTCTTGAAACAGGGAATTTCTCACATAAGTCATTCTGCATGTGGACGGGGGTGCGGTGTGGAAAACCCAAAAGATAATGTTCCTGGGAAAACCAATGAAATCATGTTATCATACATTATTGTGGTATAGGGACAGGGACAACAGAAAGTGCGAGAGAGACGTGATCAATATTGAAAAGTTATATTTTAATGGTAGAAGAAATAGATTTTAACTAATAACAGTTTGAGGATGTGTAAATGGTTATGTGCATATTTAAGAATAACAACAGGAAATGGGTTTTCTTTACTCAGTCTCGTTTTCGATCTGATACAAGCAAGAGTCAAAGCTAAGAAACTAAAATTGACGTTCAGTGTCTGAATTTAAATTTTGTGCTCGATCGATGATAACGACAAGTGAGAAAATGGCCGGGAATGGAAGAGACGGTAAAAGAGCTACAACACAAAGACAAACTGTGTTTCTCTCCACTGTTCACTCTTTCCTATTCTCATCCTCTTCTACTTTCAACTATCTTATTTTTTTTCTCCGTTCTCATCAAAAACAAAGTTGGGCACACTGAAATGGCGGGGGTAACTTTCTTTCCCCCCCCCCTCCCATAAACACACCCACCCTCTTCCAAACTCCCCACTATGATAGAAGAGGTCATGGACACGTTTTACAGGCTTGTTTATGTCATACGGTAGATAAGGAGATCGCGCGGTGTGACGCAAGGGAGGTGGGGGTGCACGGATTATTTGGGGTGGGAAAACATTTCAGGAAAGTTTATAATAATGTGTCTGAGTGATGTCATCATATTTGTTGTTAGCAACAACTTTTTGGCCCCGCCCACATAAGGGGGAGTTACTATCGCAAACCTCTTACGGAATAAGGTCTATAAAGAACCCATGAGACGGGTCGTTGATTCATTTCCTGATGACGATCTCTGCTGTCATACAGACAAAACTACAGTACATTCACCTTCGACACTGAACATTTAGATACACTAAAGTTGTAGTGATATTATTTCATCGCTATCTTCTCTCAACAAGTGTTCATTTCAACTTCAAGACATCTGCTGCGGAAAAACACAGGAGAAATTCTCACATGTTCTGTTCAATGTAGACTAGTGTGAAAATCTCACATGTCCGATGTAGACTAGTATAAAAGTTGCCGCTTGATCTCTATCAGTCTCTTCTGTTGGAACACTGGGCTGAGACAACAGTTTCTGTCTGTAGTGAGAGAGAACGTTGTTGTTACTACTACATTGAAACTAGAGCAGTGTTGGTCACATATTGTGTCAAGAACATCTGGATCATCACATTTACAATGGGTAAGTGTTGTGTACCTTCCTGCCTGCCTGCCTGCCTGCCTGCCTGCCTGCCTGCCTGCCTGCCTGCTTGCCTGCCTGCCTGCCTGCCTGCTTGCCTGTCTCCAACTATGTCTAGGCTACATCACGTTCACCACTAACTGATTCGGCATAAAAAACTAGACCTAGTGTTCAAGCATTATTAGTTTTAAATCCTATAAACTGTATTTTGTAAAGAGAGACTTTCACGATATTATTTCCCCTAACAGCTACAGGTGGCTCCTCAGGACCAATGTTTTCTCCAGTGTTTTCTCCAGGTCCTATCAGTTACAGGAGACATTCCCCCTTGGTCATGAATTTAAGGGGGGGGGGGGGNGGGGGGGGGGGGGATATTTTGAATTTTGCAAACTTTGGGTGCAGACAAGAAGGGAGGATCGGCGTGTGTTCAAATATATTTGTTACGAGTACGGTCAAGCCGTCTCGCGTCAGAAGAAAGAGAGAGAGAGAGAGAGAGAGAGAGAGAGAGAGAGAGAGAGAG
>JAWQUT010001014.1:0-14695 GCA_033807755.1 Ellobium chinense
GACTGAGTATGCCTCAAAGTGCACGTGAACACACACACACACACACACACACACACACACACACACACACACCTTGAAAATCGCCATTTAGGCGGGAAAATATCGGCGCATTTTTTTTTTAATACTGGCTAATCGCGCCTGGTGGACGTATGACATCTTTTAAACACAGCACGTCGTTCGTAGACCTAGCATTTTCAAACACACCGGCAGGAAGTGGTCCTACACAAGTAGAAAGTGGTCCTACGACACAAACAACAAAAACCGATGACGTCATGCAGACAAAAAAATGGAACGCATTTGTGGGAAGGGTTCTTAGTGCTATATTTACGACACAAACCAGTTTCAAAAAAAAAACACTTCGAGGTCAGATGGAGTAACAAGACCATAAAAAGGACTGCTTTTAGGGCAAAAGGAGTTTGCATACGATAGTTCATAGAATTCTGGGCCGAAATAGCCGAGTTTTGCGTCTTCAAAAATCAGGTAATTTTTTTTCTCTTACAACTAGTCAAAGCACCCGCAAATTTCCGGCGTTATCGTGTAATGCAAACGACCAAACTACATCTACAAAATTAACACCGCTCCTCTTTTTGTAATTATTGTGCTCACACACGTCATTGTGTGTAAACACATAGGTTAAGCTGAAAAACTGAAAAACGCTAAAAATTACCGATTTTTCTCATCGCAAGCCTCTCTAAAAACCGCCATATTTGAGGAATTTAGTCTCAAAATACCAGTTTGGCTGCAGACACCACAATAGTAGTGACCTCATGAGCATAAACGTCCATTTAAAAACACCGAGCTGGGACCGTGTTCATGAAACAAAGAAAATGTACGTAGTTATCAAAATAATACTTACGGACCGTTTAAGGCGAAGAAATTATCAAAAGAAACACCTACAGACCATAAGGAAGGTGTATACAAAATTTTGGGTTGGTTGGTGCACAAACAGTCGAGATATGGCTCTTACAAAATTTCACGAGTTTTTTTATACTATAAGATAGATGTCGACTCTTGGTCTTACATGGTATCTTTATTCAAATATGGTGCAAGCCTGACACGGGCCATTTCGAACGAGCGGTAATGAACTCTATAAGGTTGCTGCCAATCACACTACCACTGGCTAGACAATTGTCAGAATTCTTCGCTGGCTCCTTGGTTAGGAGTCTGAGCTTATGTAAGTTTATTTTGAGTGCAGCAAAACCAGTTTGCTACCAATGTAACCCCAGTAACCTTAACTGGTTCTTAACTCTCCTAACCTACACCTCTAGGCGTTCTGATACACAGGCCTGCCAGCCGGAATCAGCGCTAATGAATTGAGGGCCGGTGCGCAGGTAGCCGTGAGCAATGTTTAGTAGGCCGGTGGACTGCTGGCCACAGTTTTCTTTTCTCTGTCATTCTTTTGCGCTCTCTCGCTCTTCTCTTCTTTTATCTATTCTTTATTAATTTCTTCAGCTGTGTATTTGTTATATGTTTGCCGTCGTTGATACGTTGATACCCTGCAGATGATTTTAAATGACAGAGAACATTTCATGTTTTAAAAATATAGACAGTTTCCAGGCATCATAACCAAAGGATGAGATCTGGAGGGTGGAAATATTATTAAGTCTACAGGTGCTGAGTGGAATGTAATTGTTCTGTTGATCTGGAGAGAAGGCTTACAACAAAATATAGCACAGGTGCTGAACATGGATTTTTTACTCACCCGTTGGGTCCCTGCACAGTAAAGAAGAACAAACTCCAGTTTATTGTTTTGAAGAAAGTTTGGCAATCTTCCTTTGCTGATGATTTGTCCTGTCCTGAATTGTCCTCTGGATTTTCTCTGAGAAGCGCTTCATGAGTATGTTGGCTATTCTCATTATTGCAGCTTTGCATACTGTGAAATCCAAATGAAAACGGGCAAGGAAATCATTCAAGATATTTACAAGGCGAGTTCTGCAGCTACTGCTACCGCTATTCAGAAAGAAGACATATGCATCCAGAAGGCGGGAGTACTCAGCCGTATCAGCTGATTACGTTATGTTAAGATTGCGATGTTTTTCGACCACAGGTTACCAATTCACCTTCGGCCACAACTTTGTAATTCCTCAAGTATCGATACTGTTAATAGCATGGCGAACTGCAATTCAGAAGTATAAAGGCATTACAGTATTAGCGCAATAAGAGATGAGTTAAACGACCCCATTTGTTTTAGAACAATGGCCGAACAAAAAATGTATTTATTGTGGGAACTTGTTTGCACTTTGGGAAGAAAAACTAGATTTATGTTTAGAGAATATGAAAGCAGAATTTGTATATTTAGATTTACCGTCAAAATTCAGTGGTTAATGTTAAGGCTATAATACAGGTACGTATGACAGAAAATGTTGAACTTTTCTCAAGGTTGTTATTCAAGGTTGTTGTCAAGGTTGTCGGTTAAAGAAATGGGAGTATCCAATAAATCTGTGGCCGAAAGCAAACATTTCACCCTGTGAGCGAAACCCAACGCAACTTTTGCTGGGCCTGATTCCTGACCACTTTCATGACAACTGAACTAGATCGGCCTCAGTTTCTCTTCATTAGGAAGGGGGTCCAGATTGAAATCGTCGTTCGCTTTCATCGTTAATAGTATTTAGAGCGACTAAATCGGGCTCTTGGGCTACAAGGTCAATTAACATAATAAGGCCAGTTAATAATTTGATTTGTATTGTTGAAATTAAATATGGTTCAGCCTAGATTTAACATAAAAATTAAAAATATATAATCAACTAATATACACTGTTGGATGTCTAAGCACTTTTACATGACTGACAGCTGAAATAAGACATCTACAAAGAAAAATAAGCACATATTATTCTGAGGGCTTGCAGGTATAGACACAGAGATAGAACAACTGAAAGGCATGTAAAGGTTGCAGGAGCCAGATTGTAAAAGCCTCTTTGAGCCATTTAATAAAAAATTCTTCTCGAACCACAGGAACGTTCCGAGATATCCAAGACTAGTCTGCAGGTCTGGTGCCACCACTGTGCTCAAATTATATACTGTTTACAGTGGGAGTGCTTCAGTTAGATTTTTCACAAATTTAAATTACATGAAAAGGGGTAAAAAAAGTTGGCCTTCTTTTGCAGATCACAGGTCCGCACAAATGAAATTCGCTGAAGCCATTGGGAAACACTGCCTGCAACAATTATTTTTTTTACAAATTCAAAACTGAATTTCACCACTTTTGCGGTGTGGTTTCATGTTATATGATTATTTCTACACAATCTGTCAAAAGTACAGATTTTATACTCTGCTACTATCGACTCGGATAGTCCAATTTTTTTGTACCAATTATGCTCCTGCAACCTAAAAGGACGAGAGAGTGAGAAAAAGTTCAAGCGTCTGACAACGGCATACGTAAATAGACAAGGTGATATGTATATATAATATATACAGTATATATACACGTACACACAGACAGCCATTCACTCGTTCATATGTAAGTGCACACTGTAAGAGTCTCTCAAGGGGGAGCATGGATTCCAGCCCCTGATACTGAATGACCACTTCCACTCCTTGGGCTGAGATTCGTTTTTATGATAGAGTACGCGTTTTGCTCTCCCATTACCACCTGGGATTAGCATGCTATGCTTCGAGAGAGGCGTGTACTTCTAAGTGGAAACACCTGATGACACAAAGATAATGATGATGATGATGATTATAATGATAATGATCATCATGATGATAATGTTGAAATTGTTATAGTTTTCTTTCTTTACTTATTTATATCCGGTGCGGATAAACGTTTTGCAGATAATGATGATGATGTTGATGATAATGTTTTGTCTTTACAGACCAATGAACACAGTTTTCTACTCTTAATGTTGCTTTGGTGAAACCAAGATTGTAAAGGAAAATATTTTAGAGAACATTGTGAATCATTTTATGCTCTTTGACTTTCATGTACTACAGAATTGCATGATGATGATGACGGTAATGAGGAGGAGGAGGATGGCTGATTTTAAGTTCACTTTCTCATGCTTGACCTTCTGCAAACTTTTGATCTTCTCTTATATGGTTGCTTTTGTCCAGCATTTATTTACTACTAACCTCGTACTCAATCATTCTATCTCAGTAGTGCAGCATCCACTAAATACCAGCAGGAAATCTAAAAGCATAGTGTACAAAAGTGTGTACAAGTCCTTTAAACTCCATATGATATCTAGTTCTAATAAGCCATAATGAATCGTTCATTTTCAGATGATACGCTTTTTTTCAGTTGTAATGATGATGATGGCAATGATAGTGGTGGTGGTGGTTATGTTAATGGTGATGATGATGGTAGTGTGGTAATGGTGGTGAATGCGGTGAGGCGTGGAGGGGAGGGGGGTCGGATGGTGGAGACGTTAGTAAAGATCAGGCTAAGATAATGTTTTAATTTAATTTCGGTTTATTCTCAACTAGGCCGACTGGCCATTCACATCCCACTTTTATTACAATATACAACCTGGATAACACTTCACAATAGTTTTTGCATCCGGCATATTCAACAAATACAAAGCGACACACTCGTCTCGTGTATCTAGCAATAAAGACAGGTAAAGGGCTAGACAAACTGTCAGATAGACAAACATGTAGGCTGACTAAAAGCAAAGATATTTGTACCTTTGCCATAATGCTCCCATCAAACTTAGGCAAAGCCAACGAGACTCTCAACATTGATAATTCTTGAGAGCTTGCGCTGTAACGATGGAATCTCTCACCATCGTAAGGATAACATTATTGCATTAGCGCTGAATGAATCCTTCGTAACGTTCAACAAGCAGAGTCAATGTAATTCTTACAATGGTAAGAGATCCCATCGTTTCAGCGCAAGCTCTAGAATAATGAACATGATGGTGGTGTGATGGTGGCAAATGTAAATTTCATGAGTGATAATGAGATCGCTGTTGTTGCTGCTGCTGATGATGGCGAATCTAAGAAGTCTCCGCGGAGGCGAGGATATTTAGGGGGGAGGGTGGAAGGGTGGAAAAGCTGGGACCCACGGTTCGCTTTCCTTTACCTGAGACATAAATTGTTCATTCCCACCGGTCAAATAATGAGAAACTGGAGTGACATCTCCTGTGGAGGGCGGCGGAAATAGTGATACGGTGGTGGCGTCCCCTTACCTTCCAACCCGCCAGTGCCTTCTGAGGAGACTGATGTTGTTGATGATGGTCGTCGTTGTCGCCTGTTGGTCAGATGTGAGTCCAAGGTCCCTATCTACACCCTCTCTTCCTCCCCTCCCTACCCTCATGACTGAAGAAAAAAGAGAAAAGGCTGTATATTTGCGCACATTCCGCACAATGCTTTTTCCTTTTGTTCATCAGAACTGCGTTTTCTTCACTTTCACCCCAAAGTCGCCGAAGTCATTGTTTTTGTTGATTTGGTTGTTCAAACAACTATTATCCTCCAGGTATCCTATTCGATATTACAAAATAGAGAGAATGAAAAAAAGAAGTAGAGTTTTGTTTTCTCATTGTATTCTCAATTTTTAAGGTCAAACCATTATGTTTTGCCTCAGGCCACAAAATGTAGAATGCTTAAGTTATCAAAACATTGAAAAACAGAGAGCAAAATAGATCTGGAAAATGTGAAAGGATGATGTAACCAGACAAAGGAAATGAAACATGTAATATTTAAAAAAATTTAAGAGCGGCTTGGCACTGGTTACTTTACTTAACTTCATATTTAGAGCAGAATAGATACTAGAGTTACCTCCTAATGTTTCATAAAGAAGGACGCAACGACAAACTAGCTTCTCTCTCTGTCTCCCTTTCTCTCTTTCTTTCTTTCTTTCTTTCTTTCTTTCTTTCTTTCTTTCTTTCTTTCTCCTTCTTTCTTTCTTTTCTTTCTTTCTTTCTTTCTTTCTTTCTTTCTTTCTTTCTTTCTTTCTTCCTCTCTTCTTTCTCTCTCTCTCTCTCTTTCTCTTTCTTTTTTTCCCTCTTTCTATCTGTCTCATTCACTCACTTTCCGAAACCTCTGGAAGAACCTTCAAAGAATATGATTATCCCTACATGACTAGCGTCCATACTAGACGTACACAATTAATAGCTATGACATTCAAATAGTGGATCCAGAAAATAGTTATAGTTATAGACACACAACAACGAGTTTGCAAATGAAAATCGTTTATTTCTGAATCAAATTGTTTTCAGACATTGTAATTAAATTGTTTTCAGATATTGTAATCATGCTTATAGAGAACGTTTCTAGATTAAAGATTATTCTTTCGGGATGATTAAGTCCAGATTTTTCACATGTCTTCACTGGCTTCGAGGGGAGAGGAGATTGCGAATGCAATTTCTCCTAATTTGTTGTCCTGGCGGATCTTGAGAATCTGGAGACCAAACAAGAATGATGATGACGTTTGTAGGTTACAGACTTCTAATTGGCTAAAATAACATGCTGTTACATGCTTTAAGAAGACAGTGGAGAATGGGCCCTAGATTTGTGAACCTACCTGCGAATTATTTTACATTCTCTCCTGATTTTGTAAATTAAACCTGAAGTTTGGGTCATTCACTTCGGTTTCGGTGTGGCCTTCTGTGCGGAGCACTTGTCATTAAGGAAACTGGTTAGCTTGTTTACACCTTACGATGTATCGGTTCGCAGCTCGAAAACGAACTGCAAGATCTACATTTTGAACATCATTTTTAATAAGCTTATTGAATTCTGCAAATAATTAAAGAGGACTTAGAGATTGTGGAATTTCTTGTAAGTAACAGTAGAGAAAACAGTTTATTGGCTCAAAGAGGGAAATTGGATTGGGCTTCTCTAACCTACAATGTAGTGGTGAACGACCTGCAGTCATAATCAATGTCTTTGGAGCACTAGATCTTGCTTGTGGTTAGTTCACAAAGTTGACTCTTGAATAGTTAGCTCAGAGTAATCAGAACTCATCTAAAGTATGAGAAAGTCAAGAATAAAAGGAGTAGCAATTATTATTCCCTGACTTTGAATGAAACAAAAATATAGTAGATCTAGCTATTCTTTTACAGGCGACTTCCTTTAATAGCAATACTCGTTATCACAGTTTCCACTCAACCAGTAAAATAAGACAAAGGAAAAACTATTTTCTTTTCTTCAATGAGTTATAATTCGTCTTCTAGTTCACAATTTTCATTTCTTCCCGTGGAGTTATCACAATGTAGAGTCAATTCTATTTGAAAAAATGTTGTGATTAAGTGGAAGTTGCAGTAAGCAGCAATTATTGACCGAAATGAAATAGAAAGAGGAGAAAAAGTATCCATCTTTCAAAATGTAAAGACTACCCCAGCTGTGCAGTCACTAGTATTTCGCAGTGGTTAGATACTAAGATAAATGTTTCTAGATCCAGATTCTTAGATTTACAGCTGGCTCAAATATTGTCAGCCGATTAGATCAAAGAAAAGACTAACTAAGAAGTCTCAAAATTAAGTCAGCAAATGGTCATTTCACAGTCTTTTCACAAGGTGATTTTCAAAATCAAAAGTTTTACCGTGAAATATCTTTGTAACGTTTGCAGGTATCGGTTCTNGGAGCTTAATTTGTGTTTACTCTGAACTCACTCGCAGTGATGGCGGTGACCTAGATCCCACTCTACTGAATGTGTTTTTCTCTTTTTTTTTCCTTCTTATACTTTAGTGGAAAGAAGTAGAAAGGTTTTTTCATCAAATCTGACCTTGATTTTACCTTAATCATAATGACCGGGGTGTTATAGATAGTACTTTATATTTATTTCGCGGTCACTGGAAATATCTGATCTCGGCCCGTTTGCGAACTCTATGGAATTGTCTTGCTGGTTGAAGTCGGTTATCGAGACTTTCTAGAAGGTCGAAGTAGAAATATATTTAAAGGCGTGAGTGTGTGTGCGGTATGACAGAGCTATGTGAGTGACGAAAGTTTAAAATGTCGTGTTGCATTACTATTGTTTCGTAAGCCTTTGCTTGGCTTTCTTGTGCCAGTGCTGTAAATAAAGTTGCCGGAGCTTAATTGGTCTAACAATTTGACACTCAGCGTCGATAATAGCAGAGTGTAGAAATAATCTTATAACATGAAACCACACCGCAGAAGTGGTGAAATTCAGTCTTACATTTGTTAAAAAATGCATGTTGCAGGCAGTGTTTCCCAATGGCTTTAGCGGATTTCGTTTGTGGCGGGTGATCACCAAAAGAATGCCAAATTTTTAACCCCTTTTCATCCGACTTAAAATTGTGAAATATCTAAATGGAGGACCCCCACTGTAAACAGTATATAAAATTTGAGCACAGTAGTGGCACCAGACCTGCAGACTAGCTTTGGCCTTTTCGGAACGTTCCTGCGGTTCGAGGAGAAATTTTTATTAAATGGCTCAAAGAGGCTTTTACAATTTGGCTCCTGCAACCTCAAAGTATTGTTTTCTTCAGTATCAAGGACATTGTGTTGTTTATTGACAGCGATAGGCAGGCGTTTTGAGAGCTAGCTGATTGATCGGCTTGGCTTCCTATTTACACGTCTGTGCTGAATCAAGTTATCGATACTACAGTCTAATAGTGGATTCTTAAATGAAAATTTGTCCGTCCAGAAACGAAGAAATTACTCCTAAATTTTGTTGTTCTTGTTCTTTGGATGACTGAAGAGTATAATATCATTCTCCTGTTTGATAACCTGGCGAGTTTGCTGGTTTGATAACTTAAGAAAGATGCAGTAGTCTAGTTGTTGAAAATGTCGGAGAGTGGCGCTATGGAAAAGCCTTAGAGTAGAATCGAGCAGACAAGGCTGCTTCCAAAAGCATCAGACTTTATGTGTTCATTCGTTCGTTTAATCATTTGTTTGTTTGCTCGTTTGTTTAGCTGTTGCTTGCTTGCCTCTTTGTTTGCTTGCTTCTTTGCTTGCTTGCTTGCTTGTTTGCTTGCTTGGTTGGTTGGTTGGTTGGTTGTTGTTTGGATGGATGGTTGGTTGGTTGGTTGGTTGGTTGGATGGTTGGTTGGTTGGTTGGTTGGTTGGTTGGTTGGTTGCTTGGTTGCTTGGTTGGTTGGAAGGAAGGTTGGTTGGTTGCTTGCTTGCTTGCTTGCTTGCTTGCTTGCTTTCTCTGTTGGTTGGTAATTTGCTTGCTTGCTTGTTTGCTAGTTGGCTCGCTTGCTTGCTTGCTTGCTTGCTTGCTTGCTTGCTTGCTTGCTTGCTTGCCTGCTTGCTGGCTTGCTTGCTTGCTTGCTTGCCTGCTTGCTGGCTTGCTTGCTTGCTTGCTTGCTTGCCTGCTTGCTGGCTTGCTTGCTCTCCAGGAAGATTATGGTTGACATTTGAGCAACGTTCTTCTATGACGCGGATTCGCATTTGATTTTGCAGCTCTGAACAATAACAGTAATAACATCTGCTCTTGAAGTTGACGAAGCATTTGCTATTTTTCGTTCGTAGTGGGTCTTCGTCTTCTGTAGTCTTTTACATATATACAGATCTATGCAATATTTAATAAAGATGCTCTTTTTTTCCAGGCAAAATAGGAGCTGATGGTTTAGGTTTAGAGGCCGTGGGTGTGACGTTGGTAGGAGCAGCTGCAGCAATAAAATACTAGTAGAAGAAGAAGAAGACGTTGTAATTATAATGGAAGTAGTAGAGTAGTAGCCTTAGTAACAACTGTAATAGCAGCAGTAGACGTAGCCATCGGTGGTAGTAGTAGCAGTAGTAGTAATAATAAAAATAGTAGTAGAAGTAGTAGTTGTAGTGGCAGTAATAGTATAGTAGTAACAGTAGATGTAGTGTTAGATGAAGTAGTGGTAGTAGTAGTTGTTGAAGCTTTTATAATAAATATAGTAAAAGTTGTAAATGTAGAAGTAGTAGTACATTTAGTAGCAGTACCAGTGTATGCAGTAGCAGTACATATAGTAGTAGCAGTCGTAGTATTAATTGATATGGGATGTTAGCAGTCATGACAGCAGAAGGTATGGTAGCAGCAGCAGCAATAGTAGTAGTAGTAGTAGTAGTAGTAGTAGTAGCAGTTGTAGTAATGCTAGTTATAGTAGTAATAGTAGTAGTAGTAGTAGTAGTAGTAGTAGTAATAATAATAATAGTAGTTGCAGTGGTCGTAACAATGGTTGTGGGATATTGGCAGCCATTTTAGCAGTAGTTATGGTAGCAGCAGTAGTGGTAGCTGAATTAGGAATAGTAGCAGCAGCGGCAGCAGCAGCAACATAGTAGTAGTAGTAGAAATAGAGATAGTAGTAGTAGTAGCAGCAGCAGCAATGAGAAGGCAGTTGTAGCAGCAGTACCAGTAATATTAGTAGAAGTAGGAACAGTAGCAAAGGCAGTTAGTAGTAGTAGTACTATCAACAGCAACAGCACCTGTACTCTTAGTAGTTGTGGTAAGAGCAGCAGCAGCAGCAACAGCAGTAGTTTCAATGTTAATCTTTAATATTAATTTTAGGAGCTTCGTTTATGTAACGGCTGCTTTAACTATAACATTCGGACTTGTCTAGGACCCCAAAGGCAGTTCAGTGTCTTGTAAGGGCAATAAACTCACGACAAAAATAACTCTAATCCATTTGGCAAACCAAATCTGTAATATGAACTGTACTGGTTTTCTTTGTGAAGGAAGAGCTGATCAAAAAATAATCGTGAAAACAAAGTTGATACTCTCACAGGCGATAACAGTTTCTCCAGTGAAGAGTCCCTTGACTCTGTTGTCCATTAGTAAAATAGAAATGATGAATCTGATGTTGCCAGCTGCTGATGTGAAATGTCTCCTGAAGTATTCTGATACATCAGATATGCTTTTATCGCATTTCTCATTTACCCGCCCTTTCATAAGACATCCGTGAAATTCCTTTATACTTAATTTTCGTGTTTTCCTCAGAGAGCGTTTGTCTTTCTATGCGTTTATGTGGAGATGTGGGAGCATAGAATAAGAAAAACATCTATTGACGAGACAAAATCCAGGCTTGACGTTAAAAAAAATTGTCACACCACTTGACCATGTTGTTCAGCTTCAGGCAAGGGATGATTTTGTCGACTAGTCAATGTTATTATAATCTAAGACGTCCACAGAAGATTAGCCAGTATGATCACAATTTGAGATGTCCACGAAAGACTAGCCCATGTGATCACAATCTGAGATGTCAACAAAAGATTAAGCAGGGTGATCACAATTTGGGATGTCTATAAAAGGCTAGCTAGTGCGATCCCAATTTGAGACGTCTACAAAAAGCTAGCCAATGGGATCACAATTTGAGATGTCCACTGAAGACTAGTCAGTGGGATCACAATTTTAAAATGTCTCTAAAAGACTAGCCAGTGTGGTCACAATTTGAGATGTCTATAAAGACTAGCCAGTCGTCACAATTTTAGACAACCAGAGAAGACTAGCCAGTGCTAACATAATCTGAGATGTGTGCAGAAGACTAACCAGGATGATCACAATTTGAGATGTCCACAGAAGACTAGCCAATGTGATCAAAATTTGAGAGATCCACAAAAGACAAGTCAGTGCGATTACAATTTTAAAATGTCTCCAAAAAACTAGCAAATGTGATTATAATTTGAGATGTCAACCAAAGACTAGCAAATGTGATCATGATTTAAGATGTCGACGAAAGACTAGCCAATGTGATCACACTTTGGGACGTCCACAAGAAACTAACCAATGTCACCACAATTTGAAATGTGTACAAAAGACCAGCTAGTGTGATCACAATTTGAGACTTTCACAGAAAATGATGGTTCATTGTTTAGAATTACACTCGTCATTCAACAGAAAAAAAATATTTATGATTTGAAACAATCTTGTTAAAAAAAAAAATCTGCACTGAAAAGCTGCAATGCTCTTCCTGAGAACGCTGGAATTATCAGAGTGGTAATAGTTTTGTAAATTTTGGCTTATTCTCCGCATGAGATCACTATCCACATCTTATCATGCAAGCCACAGCTGAATTGGATAATCCCGCACATAGCTTCATATTCTAATGCATGTTTATAAAACATATCGCAGTGTGCAAATTTAGTATACATGTGAAGTTTACACAATCTTTTCTCGTAACCATTTTTCTGGTACCAACCAATGAGAGCTTCAGGAAATGGCAATTGAAACACACATATAGCTGGCTTTTGTTCCTTCTATAGATGTTTTTATTTTCATTAGACCTTTGTGTGTTTGGAGGAAGACAATGATATTCTTTGACTCCATTAACTGTGTAGTTCCTCTAGGGCCCTTGTTACGTCTGGGGTCTCATTAGAGTTCCTTTCTGTGAGGGACTTTTATGTGCCTTAGCCTTTAGCTTTTCATAGTTAGTTCTGAATCGAAACTTTTGGTCTATTACAGCTCTTTAGTATGTGCCCATTAATCTCCTCATTTAAACTCACTGTGGGTAGGAACATTTCTTTTAATTTTAATAATGTTGTAGTGTTGCAGTTCAGATATTTATCGAAATGACGCTTCCACGACCGTTAAACGCAGACTGAAGGCTTTGTGGATGTAATGATGACAAACAATGATACTACTCTGCCCAGCCCTTCGCAGTATCGCCAAGATATCAAATACTATCTGTCCAACAGACGAAACTGATAATTGCCTCGGTCCACCCTTTGATGTTTTGGAACAAAAGAAACGTGAGCGGCGCTGTTGCGCGGTGCAGCTGTACAGTGTTTTCTCCCTGAATATTCGCAAAGCCTGTTATACTGTGGTTTCCAAGCATCATGGCATAACAAAATTAAGATAGATGATAGTCTAGAATTAGTCTATCATTTATCATGGCGTCTCAGTACAGTTTATCCAAGCACTGTCCTGTCTTTGTCACACAGCACGGAAGAAATCCCTCAGCCAAACACCTCATTCTTTCAGACTGGCTAAGAATGATAGATCTAGGGACGGTACGATAAATACTTGGGAAATCCCATATTTAAGTAATGAGGGTGATTTGTTTTCAGGGGAAGGATGTAGAGGTAATTAGAAGGAAGGTATTTAGAGGGATTCTTCTCCATGAGAAAGATATTGTGCCAACAAACAGAGAGAGACATGGTAAAAGAAAGACAGAAGAAAATCAAAGAGTCCAAGACCAGAAGGTAGAGGGGGGAAGAAGGAAATAAAGTATGGATGGCAAAGGAAGGGTGGAAGGATGGAGAAGAGAAAGAATGGGGAGAAAATGGAGGAAAGGAGGGAGAGAGCGAGAGAGTAAAGGAAGGCGAAATTACGAGAGAATACGGAATAGAGGAAGGATTCTATGGAGGAAATATGGGAGGACTGACAAATGGGAAAAAACAAATATGGAGAAAGGACAAGAAGAAAAAAAAATAAGATAAAATGTCGAAAAATAATGGAAAAGAGGAAGGGTGCTTGGGAGAATGAAAAGAAGGAAGAAAAAAATGGAAGAGAGGTGATGTTAACAATGAATGGAAAGAACGTGAAGAATAACGAGTTATAAAGCAAGGTGGAAAAAAGTGAAGAGTAAAGAAGAGACAGCGAAGAAAGGAAGGATGGAGTGAAGGAAGAACGACAGAGAGAAAATAGAAGAACCAACAGAGAGGAAGGATAGGGGACACATTGACCAAACACAGTAACTCTGAACAACCAGCAGACATTTTACAGCTTGCAATTAACCCTTTCCAGTTCATCGTTCTCCAAGCACACTATGAAGGAAACAAATTCGTCCTGGAACCATGGCCTAAAAAATAATATCGTCTTAATCCTCCTTCGATTACCGTGGGAATTGACCATCGTCGGAGTTTTTAATCGAGGATTTGCTCCATGCCTAGAATGAAGAATGATGAAGCAATGACATTGTAAATGATGTTCACCTTCAAATAAAAAATCTTTTTAGAAAACTTGCAGAACGGAGGTCCATGGTTCGCGTGAGCACGAGCCTGACACGTGATACACTTCAAAAATCAGGGTTAAAGTTCGAGTCTCCTGTGTTTCACTGTCCCTACTCTGGTCACGTGCTTTCCTCCTGCAACGAGAGCTGTTTTTCCTTACCTTTGGCCTACGCAAAATATTGACGCAAATTTATTGGGGGGAAAACATCCTATAGTTGTTTCTTTAACAAGAATAAACTCAGACTTTTTTTGCGCACTTTACACCACATCTCATGGATTTTTTTGCCCAACAATTTACAGAAAGTTATTTTGTCCTACAAGTGGCAACACTGCTATGTTCTGACCCATTGTGACCAGGGTTCCAGCTAACTTCAGGTATGGTGCCCAAATAATGCCAAAATGAGGCCATACGTAAAAGTTAAGTGTCTACCTACATATTATGCATTCATATGAAATCCATCGTTTTTTCTAGAAGAAAATCAGTGAATACTTTTCTAGCTCTTCCACATCAGCTGCAGTCATGTTTGCTTGCTTTGACTCTCGCACTTCTGTTGTGTAGAATCTCCGAGGGACCACCCACAAAAGTAACAGCCCACTCCTTTCGTGCACCCTCAAAAACCAAACAAGCAGCCGTGGCGATTCGATGTTGCCAGCTCATTCCGTCTCTAGGTAACGTCACGCTAAATCAAGCGTAACGTGAAGGATACCCCGTATACCACACACAAAGTGTAGTGCGCAAAACGCAACAATCAAGCCGTTCACCTTAGCTAACACTTTAAACAGAGATATAGAAATAATAACACTTACTTAAAGGTCCTTACTGGCAAAACTACCGAGAAAAAAAAAATGTGCCATGAAACTGCCAAGGTGACAACCTAGATTTTAGTTGTCAAAAACATTCCGAAAACGCTAGATTACTGAGATTTGGCACCAAAAT